>JAJHUR010004368.1:26092-40508 GCA_027495735.1 Lutjanus campechanus | reverse complement strand
TTTTTTTTTTTACAATGTTTCTTCAATTTATTACCCTTGTAGAGACATGGTTAATCGGAAAAGACATGACCATGGGTATCCTTCCTCATTCCACAAGTCTCTCTGCCTGTCTGCCAGGGTGAAAACCTCAGAGCTGTTTGAGAGATGGAGAAACCTGCAGGTGTGCAGATGGGAGCAGAACAAGGAGGAGACCAGCAACTTCAAGTAAGCATTATTCAGTCTCAGCAGAGGAGACGTACACAATGTCTTGATTTCTTAGATTTCAGCAGAGGTCTGGACTCGATTTACATGACTTGGACTTGAGACGGACTCAAGTCATAAATTCAACGGCTCGACAAAATCAAAAAAGACTCACAACGCAACTTGGACTTAGACACCAATGACTTGTGACTTAAGTCTTTTGACTTGAAAATACCTTCCTTTAAGCACAAAGATTAAAACATATGTCATTCAGAAAGTTCCTGATTCATCTAAATACAACAAGACGGAACAGAAACAAACAAAATTTATTCTGTTGTGGCACTGGTTACTAGTGTTATATCCCAGGGAGGACTGGCATAGTTACAGCACATCATATGGCCACACAGTCACGACTGTTTGTTTCCAACCGGCAACCTTTGTTGACTATTATACCCCACTTCCCCCTCTGTTTCCTGTCTGTCTCTACTCTGTCTCTATCTAATAAAGGCAAAAAAATTGACATGTCAGTCTTGACCAAGAACTTGACTTGCGACTTGTCGGTCTTGAGTTGGGACTTGACTTGATACTTGGCTGTCTTGACTTGGGATTTGATTTTGGACTTGTCAGTCTTTACTTGGGACTTGTCGGTCTTGACGTGGGAATTGATGTGATACTTGTCTGTCTTGACTTTGGACTTGACTTGGGACTTGTTGATCTTGACTTGGGATTTGAGACGATACTTACCTGTCTTGACTTGGGACTTAACTTGGGACTTGTCATTCTTGACTTGGGACTTCACTCGATATTTGCCTGTCTTGACTTGGGACTTGATGCTATACTTCTGTAATTCTCAAAGGGTTTAAATTGACCCAGGTCATACAACAATGATAGCAATCATATCACATCCATTCAGGGTTAGCGCCACACAGCTGTTAAAAAATAACAATAATAAAACACACTGGTTTTGGATCGGCACTTGTCATTGGCTGATACGCAAAGTTCGGGTATCGAAATCTGTATCGAGAAAGAAAAATGGTATCAGAAAATCTCTAGTTTTCTATTTAGATAAGATCATAAGAAAAGAGACTAAAATACTTAAAGAAATACAACGGTTGATTTAGTCATTTTTATTTTTACAAACACAGAAGTGGTTTGTGGGACTTCTAACAATGTCAACACAATACGAGGTTTTAAGCTAGTTTTGGTCTTGATGCTGGAATGAAGTCGATAAAACAAATAAACTGACTCCGTCCTCTCCTTGGTGTCCTCCCGAAGGATGTCTCTGTCTCGCTGCTGTAATGCTCCTTCCTTTCTGTTCACCACCAAGAGGAACACTCCTGCAGGGTCAAAGCTGAGGTATGAGGTGGACACCAGTGGTATCCTTCCCATCACTACTGAGGTCTTCAAAATGTTCCCAGATGTGAGTTCTTCTAAACCTGGTGACGAGATTTATTCAGTTTTAAGAGCGTTCAGTTCTGTCTCTCTGAATTTAACGACATATGTCTGCTTTATCCAGGACATGCCGTATTCCAAATCACAGTACAAGAAATGTGCTGTCATTGGAAATGGCGGCATCATCAAGAACAGCAAATGTGGAAAGGAAATTGACTCAGCAGATTTTGTGTTTAGGTATACAGATTATAATCCTCTAGTGTTGTGTGAGGGCTGCACAATTATCATTATAATTCCATTTTCTCACTAATAAGACTGTGATTAGTATAACTGTACGTTCATTTTGGGACCAATAAATAATTTGCAATGCATGCAATCATATTAAAAGGCTTGGAAAATCCCATAACATTACACAAAGACTTCCCCTTTAGTTACTGTCGCTACACCTGTCAAGCTTTCTGTTGTTCTTGCACAGAAATATGCAGTTTGTGGCAGATTTAGTGTTAGTAAATATTAGTAATTTGAAACAATGGGTCCTTGATCACAGATATAGATAAAACAAATGCAGGCTTCTTACTGCCTGCAACTTGCCAGCAAAAAAAATCTGTTGCTAGTGAGCTAATTAAGCTAATGTAAGCCTCACAAGTTCATTAAAAACATGGCCACAGACTGACTTTTTAATGTGTCTAATTTTTAAAAATGGGAATCCTGTAAAAGGGTCTTAAATGGAAATGGCTACATACATAATATCATGCTAAAATCTGTCTTAAATGTACATAGTTACATATATGATATCGAGAAACCGGTTGCTAGCCAGCTAATTAAGCTAACGTTAGCTCCATGAGTTTGTTAAAAAAAAAAAACACGGTCTCTGGCTGACTTTGTAATGATTCTTATTTAAAAAGCAAGAATCCTGTAAAAAAAGGTTTTACCACAGACATTCATGACATAATGGCTTGTTGCTGTCTGTAGCTAGCTAGCTACTGAAGGCAACGTTAGCTCTATGAGTTTGTTAAAAAATACAGTTAAGCTAACATTAGCTCCCTGAGTTCATTAAAAACACTGTCAACACCTGACTTTTAATGTTTCCCATCAAAAAAATGTTTCTCCTTTAAAACCATCTTAAATTTACACTTGATGATGACATGATATCATGCTAAAAGAGCCCTAAGTAATGAAAAATGCAAGATCAGCCTCTTATTTCATTTTAATTAACCCTGTTTAGCTGCATAGCTCACATACTCAGACAAGCAAACCAGCAGCTAGATTTGTCCTTTATTGTTCAGCTGTTTAAACGATTTTATGATCCACTTTTAATGTTAGGAGAGAAAAGGCTTTTAGGATGAGGACTGAGTGGTATGTTTGGTGAGTGTAACACTATAATGGATAAGGAGCTGGAGTTGTTAGAGCGTAGACTTCCATAAATCCAATAAAGAGCAGAAGAGAGCCGCTAACGATACCCTATACTCTGATAACAGCAGCTCCCAGGAACAGCTTGCACACAGTGAAGAAATAGTAGATGTTGCTTTCGTGAAGGTTTTCTGATGTAACCTGTATCTCAACAAAATAATGAAATATGATGCTACTTAGCCTTGGATGTTTTTAAAGTAGCTAGTAAGCTAGTTAGCCAAACATGCTAATGTCTGCAGCTCATGTTAGAGCAGACACACTCGCTGCCCAATCAATTCTTTACACTTAAACTAGAGATGTATGGTACCAATAACCGATAAATACCTGCTTCTCATGGCTGGTATTGATAAGATAACTGATCATTTCAAATTTTTGGAATGTAGTTTATGTAAACCTGAGTATAAGAAAGGTCAAAAGATGCGCTGATCAGACCAGATCTTACTGACATCAAAAACAAAGAACAGTTTTGACTCTTCAAATATTAATTAATTTAAAGTACAAAACTATAGGGTATTTTGCCTAAAAATTGAATTGAAATGCTTTGATAATCTCTCAGATCAGTCATTATATCAGCTGATATGTCGATGGCTGAAGCTAACGATTATTTTCAGAATCGATAAATATGTTGATTATTTTCTCGATTAATCGTTATTAGTTGTTCAGTGTATAAAATGTGTGGAAATTATGAAAAATCTTGATCAGTGTTACCCAGAGCCAAAGATGACGTCCTCAAATGACTTTTTTTTGCCCATAATCCAAAGATATTCAGTTTACTGTCATAAAGTAGTAAAGAAACCAGAAAATATTCGCTTTTAACGAGGTAAAATCTGCGAATTCAGACTTTTTTTCTTTAAAAAAAATGACTCAAACCAATTAATCTGTTATCAAAATAGCTGGCCACTAATTAATTGTCGCAGCTGTAATAATTTCATTATCAGAATAATAAATAATATAAATTTCCCATTATTGGGTGATAATTTATTGTGCATTCATAACTTAAGCTCTTGTACTGTCACTCTGCTACAGCCTCGTGGACAGTGTCAACATGTGGAGACGTCCAAAGCTTGACAGGCCTGCCTTAAAGCTATGCTATAATTGGAGCACAACTATTATATGATTAATTGTGCAGCTTTACTTTATGTCTCACCAGCATGCCTAGTTTGAAATGTGTCATGTCAAATTAAAAAAGTTTAAACTCTTTTAACAGTGGACTTGTATTTTCTTTCCCTTTTTTTTTTGCAGGTGCAACATACCACCCATTAATGAGAAGTACACGGCGGATGTTGGCACTAAAACAGATCTGGTGACAATAAATCCGAGCATTATTACAGAGAGGTACTGTAAATGTGGTCGGGAGGGGTCTCCTTCTCTCTCAGTCTGTCTCTGTCTCTGCTCGCCTTCTCTTTCGGCGTTTGTCATCTTGTGTTTCGCTCCCTCTGCAGGTTTCAGAAGCTGGAGAAATGGCGGCGACCGTTTTACGAGGTCCTCCAGAATTACGAGAACTCCTCAGTGGTGCTTCCCGCTTTTTACAACACCCGCAACACCGACGTATCTTTCCGCGTCAAGTACATGCTGGACGACTTCGACTCCCAGAGGGGCGTGTTCTTCTTCCACCCGCAGTACCTGCTCAACGTGCAGCGCTTCTGGGCGGTGCAGGGCGTCCGGGCCAAGCGGCTCAGCAGCGGCCTCATGCTCGTGACCGCCGCATTGGAGATGTGCGAGGAGGTCCACCTCTACGGCTTCTGGGCGTTTCCCATGAATCCCTCCGGCATCTTCATCACCCACCATTACTATGACAACGTCAAGCCACGGCCGGGCTTCCACGCGATGCCCCATGAGATTTTCAACTTCATCCACATGCATACTCGTGGGATCATCAACGTACACACGGGGCAGTGCACGTGATCCCTCACTCCTCTGCTTTAACGGGGGAAGTTTTATCTTTTAGTTTGTTTTTTTTAAATCAGGTTTACCTGTTGTGTTTTTATTTCAGTCAGTCCGACAGTTCTAATCCATTCTTGAGAACTGGGACAAATCATGTCCTACCAAAATAAAAGCATTTGAAATTATTAATACCAAAACTCCAACCCCATTTTCTTTTGGTGAAAATCGATTCTGTAATGGTTTATACGTATGAAATATATATAATCTCTTGAATATTTTGGTTTTCTTTCATTTCTACACTCCCAGACAAGAATTCACAACCTCAAACAATTTAAAAAACAAAACAAAAAAACATTAAAACCCTTCTAAATGTAAAACTAACCATACCAACTGATGACATACTGTAGGTTTAAAAATATGCTATTATAATCATCTTTGTCATGTTTCTCAGATTAAATCAGGCATAAAAAGGTTTAGCTATACCTTAAACTCACTTCCTGGTTTTAAAAAGGCAGGAAATACTGCTCAAGCACTGGTAAGCTTTCTATTTTTCGACAAATTCAAGAAATAAAATTGCTAAAAGATGTCTCAACCCTGCATTAGCATTAGCATTCAGAAGATGTCAACTTGTCTTGACTTCTACATTTTATTAAAAAATTAATCACCATCAACACAGTTTAACAGCCAATAGTTTGATCTTTTAAAATATTATTTCCAAGCATAACTGAAGAGTAAAAATCAAAATACAGTTTTGTCCCATTTCTCAAGAATGAGCATTTTGTATTTCCTCCCTATTTAAAAAGAGAGTAGGCCTTCAGAGCGTACACGTGTTTGCTCTTAACGACACGTCGGAGGTTGCTTGCTTTAATCGCCAACATACTTCTTTTTTCTACGTGTACCTTAAGTTGTTTATTTAGCCAATCAACTCACTATGGTCGTCTCCGACTCTCCGACCGTAGGATGCTTGTTTTAATGTGAAAAGTGGTCTTCATAGTGATGTTGTTTCCGTGAAGTTTTCTAGTGGCTCTGCTGTACAGAGGTGTTGTTTTCTACTCAACGTTGCACAGATATTTACGCTGAAGTGGGCCGCAGTGGGTGTCTTTGTCCCCCCCCCTCTCTCTTTCTCTCTTCTCTTCTCTCCTCTCTTTATCTCGGACACTCTGTGGGTGTGGCAGCTTTTAATGTTTGTGTAAAACAAAAACCTGAACCTTGATATTCAGTTAATATTCAAAAAAATGCTGAAAAAAAGATGAAATTGTAACATCTAATTGTCTACTTTTGTAATCTATTTCCTATTCACCGGATTCCTCGGGTGAATAATTTTAAAAACAGCGTTGAAACGGCCTGTTTTCAGTGGCCTACCTTCTCCCATTTAAAAAAGACAAACATTTCATCTGACATTTCCGGTGTAAAAAAAAGGGTACACAAGAGGAGTGGTGAAGTGGAGGCTTTAGACAAAAGCCTGATAAATATTTTGCAGTGAACACCACTTCAGAAAAACTTTGACTTTCAATGCCGCCGTCCAATTTGTAAAGCAACATAAGCTCTGTGGAGCAATCCAGCCTCTCGCTGTCATTCATGTCTTAAGCCATGCTGCCTTATGAGATATCAAACCCCTCTATGTGATATGCAATGCACCCATGTGTTTTGCTTATCTACAAATACATTAACATCAAACCACAACACTGATTCTAAAATAGGCGGGACGCTGCGTAAAATAGAGTGCAATGATTTTGCAAATCCTTACCGACCTATATTCAGTTGAAGACAGCACAAAGACGAGACATTTAATGTTCAAACTGATCAACTTTATAATTTTTGATGCCTGCAACATGTTCCAAAAAAGATGAGAAAGGAGCATATTTACCTCTGTGTTACATCACCTTTTCTTTTCGCAACAATCAGTAAACTCACTCACTCAAACTCACTCAAAAAATGAACTTTTTTATTCTTGCTTGAACAGTCCAGGGTCTCTGTTATTGTATTTTGTGCTTCATAATGCAGCACACATTTGCAATAGGAGACACGTCTGGACTGCATGAGCACGGACAGAAACTGTCTTGTCCTGCTGAAATAAGGGACGTCCCTGTCTATATGGCAGCATATGTTGCTCCAGAACCTGTATGTACCTTTCGGGATAAATGTTGCCTTCACAGATGTGACATTTACCCATGATGCCATGGGCACTAACACACCCCCATGCCACCACAGATGCTGCTTTGAAGTTAACACTGATAAAAGTCTCCTCCTTAGCCTGGAGGACACGTCAATGATATCCAACAACAATCAAGTTCATCAGTTTGAGCATCAAATATCTTCGTACTTTGTTCTGCATTCAGCTGAATATGGGTCGAAAAGGAAA
Source organism: Lutjanus campechanus (assembly GCA_027495735.1). Classification (NCBI taxonomy): domain Eukaryota; kingdom Metazoa; phylum Chordata; class Actinopteri; order Lutjaniformes; family Lutjanidae; genus Lutjanus; species Lutjanus campechanus. Next base: position 33,280 of record JAJHUR010004368.1, on the reverse strand, counting down.
TTTGCAAATTACATTTTACAAAGCGTCTAATCTATTTTGGAATCGGGGTTGTAAAATCTTCGTTTGTCTCTCCAATCAAAGGACATTTAAGACCCTCTAAGGTAAAGAAATTCATGTGCAGTTCTCAGCTTATATTCTCTCGGGATTAGCGAAGTCTTACTCCATGTAAAATCCACTCATAATCATGTGATGCTCTGCATGACTTTACTCTATACTTGGCTTTGTGTGTGCCTGCTTCAATGATCACTGAAATATGTTTACACTTAAGCCTCTACGGACGTTCACAGTGCTTTTGGAGATGTACTGTACACACGAACCTCTTCACTGAGAAACGAACGGATTCGTCGAAGTGAATTGTATGATAAGCGGATGCGGTTCTCATTGATTGAAAAGTGCAAGAACGAAGATGGCTGCCGCCCTTTTGTGAAATGCTACGACACTTTTATTACTACTGTTGTTATTTCACCTTCCCATTTGAACTGCGAACATTCAGTTTGCATTCATGCGCTGAAAAGCTGCGTTGGTTTTTACAGTTTATTTTGTTTGAGAAAGGTTTCAAGAGACTCTTGATTACTATTCTGTCGCTCCTCTTTTCACGCTCGGCTGTCCTTTTGTGTTTGAAGGACATCATCGCGAGTAATATTTAAACATGCTGTTTCTTTCATCGTTTATTCAGACTCTTTGTGTGTTTATGCACAAGAGATATGAGTTCAGCAAATGTGAACACCAAAAATATTTTGGCTTGACCTCTAAAATTGTTGTACAGACACGACTGAATCGAGAACGGAAACATGAAAGGAACTGGTGTGTGTGCTGAATGGAGGTAATATATAATACACAGTGCTTCTTAAATGACTCTGGATCATTCTTTATACTGGTATTGTGTTTGTAAATAAACTTGTTTGGATTTTCTCACTTGTGGATTAATTATTCGTGTGTCTGTCCATGAGTGTATGAATTAATATTTTAAAAGAATAAATTTACCACAAATAAGAATATGAATTAAGACGTTACCTGATCAGACATGGAAGAAGTAGAAGAAGAAGTGTTGCACTTAAGTCATACCACACTGTAGAACTACTCTGTTACAAGTAAAAGTAAAATATACGAAATGTAAAGTACACCTTATGCAGAATGGCTAATATCAGAATAATACATTGTGTACATCACTTTTACCTATTTTATATATCTGTTGGTAACTTAAAGTTTTATCTTAAATTATAATATTACATCATCATTTATTGCTTATTGATCTGAATCTGCAAACTGACAAGGAAGTAAAGTTATAAAATAAACGCAGTGGAGTATAAAGTAGCAGAAAGTGGATATACTCAAGTAAAGTACAAGTACCTGATTTATAGAATTTCCTGATTTTGTTGTGACCACCACATGCTGCGGCTGCTGAGGGCCACAGAGGACACGAGATGCTAATTTAACTGCCTCATTTCAGAGCAGTTAACCTGTGGTTTGTCTGCTCCAATTAGCTCGTTAAGCAAAGCTCCTGTCGACACCTCAATTATTAAGCAGCGGCTGGTGTCGGTGTCCTCTCACTGACTCACTCAGTGAGCGATGGCTGCTGCTGCTGCTGAGAGTATTATATATGTATATATATTATATATATATGACAGATCATAACTGACTGACTGTGTACTTCTGCACCTCTGCTGTGTGCTGAAAGATTGTGGTGACGGTACAGTTAGCTCAAGTAGGCCTAATTTGATTAGTTTTATTCACATGTTGAGTCAGCTGAACGCCAGGTGAGTGTGTTTAAATTAGCAAGTTAGCAAGTCAGCAGCAGTGGTTTTTGAGATGAATACTTTGTAATTTTACTTGAGTATATTTCTAACGACAGTTCTTTTACTTGTAACTGAGTTTCAGTACTCTTTACACCACTGCTAACCACAAAAGTAACGGCTAAACAGTTGAAATGACTAACTACCTAAAGGGTATGGATAACCAGTTTAAATAGTTAAAATTAATTATTAAAACGGTTTAAATAGTGAAAAGTACTGGATAAAGGGTTGAAATTGTTAGAAGTAATGACTCAAAGGTTGAAATGTTAGTTAGCTAGAAGTATTAAACAGTTTTGCGGTAGCTAGCTAGTTAGCTATAAGTAGCTGACAGATTCACTGTTGAAATAGCAAGATAGCTAACTTTACCTAAAAGTTATAACAATACCTGGCTAAACAGTTATAGTTAAAAAGTATGGATTAAATGACCAAAGTAGTTAGCCAAATGTAGTGAATAACTGTTAAAATAGCTAGCTACCTAAAAGTTACAGATAAAATGTAGTTTAAAATACTGGATAAAATGTTGAAATAGTTAGCTAAAAGTAGTAGCTAGCTAGCATTAGCTACCTGAAAGTTATGGTGAACAGTTTAAATTGTTAGCTAACTCTAAAGTTAAATGAACAAATAATCGGTTTAAATTGTCAGCAGTATTGGATAAATTGTTGAAATTGTTAGAAAAAGAAATTGAGACAAAGATTAAACTGTGTAAGACTAGTTAAAGGAGATAAATGGTTATCTAACTGTAATGTTAAGTAACTGTTAGTGGATAAATATTTGGAACTAAAAGTTATGGGCAGGCCTCGGCCTGGTTGTTTACTGGACATTAATGAGAAAGCAGATCATTTATGAAGTATATATTTATAACATCTGATCCCATTATAAATTTTTATTACATGAATATTATACGGTGGTTTGTTGGGAATACTGTAGTGTTTGGTGTTTAATATTAGGGGAAGGATTCCTCAGTGAACTGGGTCAAATGAGGTTTGACTCTCTGCCGTCATCTGTGTGTTGGGTAATCTGATGTTGAAAGATCAATATGACCAAACTGTGCCCTTCCCCCTGATGCCTACATTATCAGGTGTCAGGTGGCAGCAATAACACTAATGGGATGATTTGGCTCGTAGTCAGGTGCAGATGTGGACGCCGGTCTCATGGAACTGCAACAAAAATTTGCATAAAATAATTTAAATAATCAATTATTTACTGTGTGATATATAATTTGTGCAGTCCTCCAAAGACAGAAGTCATGCAGAATTTATTCTGTTGTCTTTCTTACTTTCAGTGTTGATATACAGCTGAAATTAGCTCACTGATATTTAAAATGAAAATGATAAAAAGTAACAAGTAACAAGTTTCCTATTATTGGCTGATAATTTATCTTCCTGGATATTTATCATTACTTCTCCAGACAATACTGCACTCTCATAAGCCTTTTAAAGTTAGCTTAAATAGTTACATTTTGTTTCCCACTGTGTCCAGTCTCTATGCTAAGCTAAGGTAACCTTCTGTTGGAGCAGTTTCAATCTGTTAATCTAACTCTCACCAAGAAAGCAAATTACCATATGTTCCTTTAAGGGAGCCATTCCTAAACTTAAGAATGCTGCAGCCAAATTTGAAATCTAAAAATCTTCTGTGGCACTCTCTCTATATATTTTTTTTATAAACAGAAAGAAATCCAGTGCACATTAATATGCATGCATTGCATGTGCAACATTACAACCAATCACAGCTGGGCTTGGTGTAATATTTGATGACTTGTCCATAAATTGTTAGGTAATAATCCATCTGCATAAATGCAACAATCTGCAAAGCAACAAATCTAAGATATTAAAGGGATAGTTCACCCAAAAATGAATATTCAGTCATTATCTACTCACCCTCATGCTGATTGAAGGTCGGGTTTAGTTTTTTAGTCCATAAAACACTGCTGGAGTTTCACAGGAAAACAGCATTGCAGAATCTCTCAAACGGTTGGAGTGAGGGGGGGGGCATAAAATGCCTCATCTGGTATAATCCAAGTCTCCTCAAAGCCCCAACATGCCAAGCTGACTTGAAAGACGTCATTTACACCATGTTTTTAACCTAAATCTTCACTGTAGATCCTCAGCGTGGAGCCACATTTATGTTCACCGTTTGAACTACACATAGAACTTCAAAACAACAAAGGGTTAACTTAAGTGGACACTGCAGTTGGCTGAAAACAGCCATTAAGGTAATAAATCATTGCTGCATACAGTCTGATGCCGCTCATTCGTTTCTTTAACTCAGGATCTCTAAATGTGATTTATACACATTGCTACACATTGTTGTGTCAGAATAAACAAAGAGGAGTTGTAAAGGAGAGTTTGTGTGTGTGTGTGTGTTGTGTGTGTGTGTGTTTATGCATGTGTCTGTCTGTGTTCGTGTGACTGCAGGTAAAAGCGAGACGCCCCCGGCCCGTAAAGCGATCCTAACACCATGAATAATGGAGCGTGCCGTGGCAGAGAGGATAAGTTCTCTGTGCAAGGCTCCTTTTTCACAGGGCTTTCTCCCGTGGGTCACGTGACCGCTGAGGTGAGGTGACAGTAATTTTTCATGAGTGTTGTGTGTTGGTTGTATGGCCATATATTGCCCAGGTGGGAGACATCCAGGCAGCCCCATCGCTCCCTCTGCGTGTCCTGAGTCCTGTACACCTGCAGCCGGACACGCCGCAGGCTGCCGTGAACCCCACGATCCCAGAACCTCCCTGCAGCCAAGGGTCAAATGAATTGTCTTACACTATTAGAAACTCAAGGCAGCACTTACGAAACTAAAGGCCGGGGAAGTGGATGAATAAAAGATGCCGTCGAAACAGAAAAAATCCACAGCTTCAGAAGAAACCGAAGAGGTTGATGACGAAGTGGAGGAAACCGAGCCAAAGTTAAAGGAGAGGAGCAACGGCTTGACCCGTGAGGACGCCACAAAAGGAGAGAAGAGTCGGAGGAAACACAAGAGCACAGAGAGCCCTGAGAATCAGGAGGCCCCAGAGAAAGAGAAGAAGAAAAAAGAGGGCGATAAAGTAAAGAAGAAGAAAAAGAAACCAGACGATGATGCTGAGGCTGGTGCTGTGATTGAAAATGAAGCAGAGGAGGGCGAGCAGAACAATAATGACCCCACGACCAATTCCAAAAAGGAGAAATCAGAGAAGCTCAAAGAGGAAGTGACTGAGGGCGCAAAGGAGGAGAAGAAGAAAAAGAAGAAGAAATCCTCAGCAGAGAGTCCAGAGGGAGAGGAGGAGATGGGATCCAAGGACAAGAAGTCGAAAGACGGCAAGAAGAAGAAGAAGTCTCACAACGACGACGATGAGGAGCCCTTGATCGAAGAGCAGGAAGAGGAGGAGGACTCAAAGAAAAAGAAGAAGAAGAAGGCAAAGAAGGGATCGGCGGACAGTGACGAAGATAAGAAGAAAAAGGGGAAAAAATCTAAAAATAAACAGGTGGACTATGCTGCGATCTACCAGAACGAGCTGCTGGAGTACCACACAGACTCGTCTGATGGATATGAGGATGAGTACTACAAAAAGAAAGGTGAGGATTTGACAGTGTAGAGCAGAGAGAAGCTCACCTGTTGTATTTTAGGTAAATCTCAGCTACATGACACATGTATGTACCTGTTGAGAGCGACCAAACTGGTCAAATCCTGAATATAGACGTCTCTCAGTTCCCCTCATGTCTGTGCAGGAGCACCCCGGGGACTCCCTCTGTGATTGTTCTTGGGTGAAAGCTCAGTTATGTTCCACATGAATGGAGCCAAACAGAAGCTCCGGGGCAGACAGGTGCTGGGTGCCGTCCCAGTCTCAGGGGCTGGGAGAACCACCAGGGCCAGAGGCAGGGCCCGGAGCCAGAGGAGCTTTCTTAAGGCAGATCAGAGGTTTTCAAAAAGGTTTTTTTGTGTGGTTAGGTGAAAGTTGAGCTGCGTTTGAAAACTGAAAAGGTGTACTCAGTACCTTTTTCTTGACCTTTCTAACCTTTCAAATGTATTTTGCATTTGAAAGCTCCAGCCAAAGCCAGTAAGTGGACCTTTACACTGCAGTTCTCAGGGTCAAGGAGGAATCCATGTTCAAATTGAGTACAGTTTATTAACTGATAATATTAAACATTGTCTGAAGAAATACTGTGTGTATTAAGAGTCACTTGAAGCCAGTAATCACATTCTACAATTGCCAAATTGTATTTTATATGCCGCTGAAATGTGTGGCACTTTGCACTGTGCAAACCCAACAAAAAAATTAAATGCTTCAGCTTTTCAGACTGAACAGGATCACAGTGTCTGCAGGTAAATTACATTGTTTACTCGGAGCTGACGTTAGCTGCCAGTTTGACACGTGGTGCGGCTAACGTTAGCAGTGCTAGCAGCAGCAGCAGCCTGCTTGCAGGTTCATGTCTGTGTCTGTGCTGAATGTGGTTAAACATTGCTCCAGGTTACATGCCAGTTTATTCTAACACAGCCTAAGTTTCATTCTCTGCATCAAAATACTGTCAAACCGTTGAGGTTTTATAAGCTGTCATCTGTCATCTAATAGCAACATCCAGGGCCGGACTTCAGGTCATTCGTGTTGGGTGAGGGGAGCTGCTGTCTGCTGGGGCTGCAGCCCCTGCTAGTGGCAGATGACAGCATAACATCTTATAAGCTACAGTTAACTGGCATTGTAAGTAAATAAAATATTGATACAAAGTTTAACTGACCAGTATTTCTGACGCCGACAGCGACATTTAATCGCATAGTCGACCAATCGCGGACATCCCTTGTTTAAATCCTGCCCATTAACAATCTTGTGTCTCCAAGAAAGTATGTTAATTATAGAAATAATTTTCAAGAGCAAATATATTTTGTAGCATAATGCTACCTGAATTATGTTCTTTATAAACAGAATGAGGAAATGTTTTAATAAATATTTTTCCAAAATCACAAAATGTTCAAACTGAACGTATCTTTGAAGTGTTAACTGAGACCGTTTACATGCATAAAATATTTAGTTTGTGCCCTAATTCCAGAAAGGATAATATTCCCACTAATATTCCAGTTTACATGCAACCATGCATACTCTGATTATGCAAAGGCGGAGCTGCTGGAGCTGCTTGAGCCAGTTTGCCACTTCGGTCAAAATAGTTTCAAAGTTTTCCACCATTGGTGGACTCCACCGTGTGAAGTCTTTCATAATATTTTAGAGTAAGTGTGCTTCTTCTTCCGACCTGAAATGTGGGCTCTTCTTTTGTGCATGCATCTCTGCCTGACCCCGGCAAACTGCAGCTACGTAGTTTGTTTAGAACGTACAGAGCTGACCGAAAAGTGGGAAGAGGGTATGTGCTGCAAACTGCGGCAAAAACCCCAATTGAGACGCATATTCTAAATGTGCTGTATTCATGTCCAAACAGTC
>JAJHUR010004368.1:1624-26072 GCA_027495735.1 Lutjanus campechanus | reverse complement strand
AGCAGAGAGAAGCTCACCTGTTGTATTTTAGGTAAATCTCAGCTACATGACACATGTATGTACCTGTTGAGAGCGACCAAACTGGTCAAATCCTGAATATAGACGTCTCTCAGTTCCCCTCATGTCTGTGCAGGAGCACCCCGGGGACTCCCTCTGTGATTGTTCTTGGGTGAAAGCTCAGTTATGTTCCACATGAATGGAGCCAAACAGAAGCTCTGGGGCAGACAGGTGCTGGGTGCCGTCCCAGTCTCAGGGGCTGGGAGAACCACCAGGGCCAGAGGCAGGGCCCGGAGCCAGAGGAGCTTTCTTAAGGCAGATCAGAGGTTTTCAAAAAGGTTTTTTTGTGTGGTTAGGTGAAAGTTGAGCTGCGTTTGAAAACTGAAAAGGTGTACTCAGTACCTTTTTCTTGACCTTTCTAACCTTTCAAATGTATTTTGCATTTGAAAGCTCCAGCCAAAGCCAGTAAGTGGACCTTTACACTGCAGTTCTCAGGGTCAAGGAGGAATCCATGTTCAAATTGAGTACAGTTTATTAACTGATAATATTAAACATTGTCTGAAGAAATACTGTGTGTATTAAGGGTCATTTGAAGCCAGTAATCACATTCTACAATTGCCAAATTGTATTTTATATGCCGCTGAAATGTGTGGCACTTTGCACTGTGCAAACCCGACAAAAAAATTAAATGCTTCAGCTTTTCAGACTGAACAGGATCACAGTGGCTGCAGGTAAATTACATTGTTTACTCGGAGCTGACATTAGCTGCCAGTCTGACACGTGGTGCGGCTAACGTTAGCAGTGCTAGCAGCAGCAGCAGCCTGCTCTGCTTGCAGGTTCATGTCTGTGTCTGTGCTGAATGTGGTTAAACATTGCTCCAGGTTACATGCCAGTTTATTCTAACACAGCCTAAGTTTCATTCTCTGCATCAAAATACTGTCAAACCGTTCTGGTTTTACAAGCTGTCATCTGTCCAACTTTGCTAATAGCAACATCCGGGGCCGGACTTCAGGTCATTCGTGTTGGGCGAGAGGAGCTGCTGTCTGCTGGGGCTGCAGCGCCTGCTAGTGGCAGATGACAGCATAACATCTTATAAGCTACAGTTAACTGGCATTGTAAATAAATAAAATATTGATACAAAGACATTTAATCGCATAGTCGACCAATCGCGGACATCCCTTGTTTAAATCCTGCCCATTAACAATCCTGTGTCTCCAAGAAAGTATGTTAATTATAGAAATAATTTTCAAGAGCAAATATATTTTGTAGCATAATGCTACCTGAATTATGTTCTTTATAAACAAATGTTCAAACTGAACGTATCTTTGAAGTGTTAACTGAGACAGTTTACATGCATAAAATATTTAGTTTGTGCCCTAATTCCAGAAAGGATAATATTCCCACTAATATTCCAGTTTACGTGCAGCCATGCATACTCTGATTATGCAAAGGCGGAGCTGCTGGAGCTGCTTGAGCCAGTTTGCCACTTCGGTCAAAATAGTTTCAAAGTTTTCCACCATTGGTGGACTCAACCGTGTGAAGTCTTTCATAATATTTTAGAGTAAGTGTGCTTCTTCTTCCGACCTGAAATGTGGGCTCTTCTTTTGTGCATGCATCTCGGCCTGACCCCGGCAAACTGCAGCTACGTAGTTTGTTTAGAACGTACAGAGCTGACCGAAAAGAGGGAAGAGGGTATGTGCTGCAAACTGCGGCAAAAACCCCAATTGAGACGCATATTCTAAATGTGCTGTATTCATGTCCAAACAGTCCTCCTCAAGATGTATTACACGTTTTATCTGGAACATGCTATACTCATTGAAAGACCTAACTCAGAATATCCAAACGGAGTAAGCTGTTTACATCACCAGTATCAAATTCGCAATATTGTCATACTCTGAATAATGGTGGAAAATTAGTGTACATGTAAACATAGCCACTGTCATACGTATTTTATTTGTATTTCCAACAAAATGTAATGTAATTTAATATCCACTCATAGCAACTATGGCATGATATTGTTTTTTAAAGTTATGTTTAGACACTCACAGCATTTGGTTACTGTTAGGGAAAGATTGTGGTCTAATACTGAAAAAGTCAAATGAGCTGAAGCACAAGACGAGCAGCGTTTCATGCATTATTAAACCAAAACTATAATCTTTCTTTAATCTTAACCAAAGTGCTTTTATTTTCAGAACCCAACCACACTCTGGACTCGGAAACAAATGCTCTTTTGTGGAGGCAGCGTTGCCATAAAGGAGCATCTGGAAAATGCAGCACTTCGCTGCATTCAAAGACGTTTTGAATGAGAAAAATGCACAAAACATCTGAACTAAAAAGCTTTTTATCATGTTGATGGAGAGAGTGCTGAAAATGTCACATTTGAGCATATTTTCCAGCATTTTTCGCTGCCAGATATCTGCAGCCAACAAGTCACTGATTGAAGTTAATGCACTTTTAGCTCCTGGTCTTAATGGAAGGAGCATCAGTATCAGTGATACATGCCTGTGTACATGTCCTTCGTGCCTCAGTGGCTCTGACACTCCCAAGGAGTTTATCACGGCTCAGTTTTACCAGGCCACTGTCTATGCGATTTTATCAGGTGTCTCTCTTTCTCTTTAATCCGGCTTTAATAGCTCTGCTCACTGTTAATTAGGTATCCATTTCCCTATCGGATCGACTTTGGTCAAGTTGCTCTTTATCAGGCCTCTGCCTCTTCTTTCCTCCTCCCCTGGATGTTTTTAGGTAATCTGTCTGTGTCCTTGATCTCTGCTTCCTCTGCACATATCATCGAATTTACACCCAGTTCCATTTTTTTAATAAATATAAAATATATTTACTCTTTAAGTCCAGTCTAACTTTTCACAACATCCACTCAGGATACCCTTCAGAGACCCGAATCAGGCTGGACACCACTTTATCCTCCATTGTTTCTGTCTGACCAAGTTTGACCCAACGTCCCACAGAGTGCCCCATACGTTCTAGTCGAGCTTACATAACCACAGCAGAGAGGAGTTTACATTTACGTACAGCAAAGCAGCAGCAGGACTATAGAATTACCACTGCATAGACCAAACTATGGAGTCACAGGCAACAGCCAATCGCTGACTAATCTCCTGCTGAAGATTTAATGTTGTTACTGTAACTCAAACTCAGGCTGGTTCGCAGGTGTGACTCTCAGAAACATACAGATTCTGTGTGTGTGTGTGTGTGTGTGTGTGTTGGGAGTCATTATCAGTTCAGTGGATTCATGGTGACAAAAGTGGAGTGAAAAGTGACTCACACAAGAAGTAGATCTGATTATATGAAACAATAGACACAAACATAGGTTACATCATCTTACTGGACAGACTTAACAGCCATGCTAGCGGCTCTGAGGCTGCACACAGGCACAGTGAGCATGAACATGCTAATACGCTCACAATGACAATGCTAACGTGCTACATAATGTTTACCATGTTCCCTGATTTAGTTTTGTTAGCGTGCTAACAAACCAACTAAACAGAGGTGGTATCGAGTCATTGTTTTGCAAGTCAAAAATAAGTCTCAAATCTTTGCACTCAAGTCCCAAGTCAGGTTCCAAGTCAAGAGAGGCAAGTCCAGAGCAAAGTCCCATGTCAAGTTTCAAGTCTAGACAGGCAAGTTCGAAGTCAAGACAGCAATCCAAGAGACAGATTGCAAGTCAAGTCCCAAGTCAAATCTTAAGTCAGCACAGGCAAGTTCCAAGCCCAGACAGACAAGTCCCAAGTCAAGAGAGGCAAGTCTCGAGTCAAGTCACAAGTCAAGTCCTAAGTTAAGACAAGCAAGTTCCAAATCAAAACAGCAAGTCCTAAGTCAAGTCCCAAGTTCTAAACTTTCAGTCTTAAACAAGTTATAATGTGTTCTTCACCAAATGTAATTCCATTTTAACAACAAGCAACTTCCTGTTCTTTGTGCAACTTCTAATGTCAAGTTCAAGAACTTCATAATGGGAGAAGGAACACACAGCTTTGGTGGCTGATCTGACAGGTGCTCTTTGGAGGTAAAAGTACAAGAAGACAACAAGACCCAGGAAGTCTTAATGTAAAGTTGTGCAGACAACCTTGGAGGAAAAGACTCATCGAGGTCTTAAGACTGAGAGTCGATATGCACAGGCCTGCTTTTTTGCTTTCACTTAGGGAATAAATTTGTAGTATCATTTCACCAGAAGACGCAGTGCCTTAGTCTTTTTCCTTGGTTGTCTGCACTTAGCAAGACTTCCTGGATCTTGTTGTCTATTTTAAGTTTGGAAGTTGCTGCGTCTCTTGTTTCCTCTCTGATGGGACTATCAATACTTTAATACTGCAAATGTAATGTTGTCCTGATGGTGGCGCTGGATGAAAACTCTGGACATCACTGATTATAGTTAATCCTGAGAGGGGCATGAATCTCTGTACAAAATTTCATCCATCCAATGGATTTAGAGACATTACAGTCTGGATAAAAGTGGTTGACCTACTGACCAACAAACCAACTTTGCCTTCGCTGGAGCCATGACGCTGCTAACACGGCTACAAATGTAAACAGACAGCGACCTCAGATATCTTCTCTTCCCTTCCTCTATACAAATACCTGAAATGACACATAGTTATGCTGAGTTTTCATCCTGTTTACCTCCCCATCAACTCAGTGGCTCGGTCAGACGAAGAGACACATTTGTGAAATGTGAGAGACGCTTGGCTGATGTATCACACCAGACATGGATTCTCTGCAGATTCGCCGCATTGAATTCCCTGGCAACCGTGCATGGAAGGAAACATAATGCTGCCTAATGTTTATAGATTATTGGACACTGTCTGAGGATGTGACTTTGTGTTTGTCCTTTTGTTCAAGTTTTAACTTTTTAAATTATTAAGTCCTCCTTAGATTGAATTGTGATGTTTATTCACGTCTTCTTCTCCTCTTTCTTTCAGTGTACGAGGTGGTCACTATCACTGGTGATGTGAAGGGAGCCGGGACAGATGCTAATGTGTTTGTTACTCTTTTTGGGGAGTTTGGCGTCACGCCCAAGGTTCACCTGGCCAGCAAGTGAGTTTAAAGTATGCTGATATAAACTGTATTATGGTATACTTTCATAATAATGTAGTCTTTAAGTCTCCAAATCAGGTCTCAATTAGTCACTCTGCTCTATTTTGTTCACACTTGTAATGTCAGTCAATTGATTAAATGAGTAATTTCATTCTGTTTCAGTTAATACTAGGGATGTAACAATATCATAAACTATGTTACGATAATATCATGATTTAAAAAGTAAAAAATGTGCTTTATTAAATAATGAATCAGATTTGTTACAGCATTTTTGTTCTTATTCAATTTATTTTTACTTACCTTCCTTAATAAAATAGATTAAAAGTAGCTAGCCATGACCTAAACATGTTAAAAATCAAAATAAAAGACCCTGGGCAGACTTGTGATCCTAAAAACAGACAAACAAGAAACCATTTAATTACATAGCCTACTTACCCATGGTAGAGGCACAAAAATCAAGGAAAAAATGACCAAATAAACAAAATCTGAGCATGTCAACATAATCAGGCCATGTCGCAGATGCAACAACATGCCCAGTGGAATCAAGGAGTAAGAGCACTTTATTCTGTATCATCCCCTCTCTCCTCCCTGTCCTGTCAACGTTCAGCTGTCCTGTTAAATAAAGGCACAAAAGGACCCCAAAATATTTTTAAAAACAACAACAAAAAACATGTAACATCATGATAGATATTTTCACGGTACAGTATCGAGACCTTTTTTATTGTGATATTTTATATATTGTTACATCCCTCATCAATACATAATGTATAATCTGTAAATTTAGCTAGTTTAACACTATTTCAATGTCAGCTGTTAACGTTTAATCTTCTCTATTCCTCTCTGAACCTTCAGCACAGAAAAGAGGTATTTTCTAATCAGTCTGTTAAAGGATCGTTATGATTCTGTCCTTGTGTTGAGTTGTATTGTGCATATAACACTGTATGAGAGATCGTTCCTGCTCAGCATGAACCTTGAATCAAGACAAAACCAATTAGGATCTCTTTGACCTGTTTGTCAAAACCACATCAGCTTGAAACTTCAAAGTCACTTGATGTCAAAGAAGCAGATGATGTTCATAACAAAGGTTTGGTTGTGGTGCAGGAATCTCTCTCCTATACAGTCGTATAAAGTGTCCGGACACAGAATATCTGGAGTAAGGAGGAACTATGTGGCATGGCCGGTCTTCTTTTCCATTCAGAGGCAAATGAAAGAAGACCACGATGCCATTTCTGAGGATGATCAAATGACTCTCAGGGGATCTTATCAGCAGCAGGCTCCCTTTATCTCTGCACACATTGATTGACAGATAGGGTTACCTGTGCAGCGTATAGGATATACCAACTTATTGTAAGCCACACTGGACCATGTCACCCACACCTTGTGGTGGTCTCATTCATCCACCTCAGACAGCATCAACATGCTATGTATTCAGTATCTCCATGCTGCGTGGCTGTAGTGCTGCTCAGCTGATGAAATACTATACATGGACGTTGATGGGTCACTTTTGTCATATAAGAAACATATTGCATAGTAAGGAGTTTCACCTTACTCCAATATATATTAGGTCCTGCCTGTATTGTGTAATGAGCGATTAAAACTTTACAACATGATACAGGTAAGGGAGGGCTGCTCTGTCTCCAAGCAGAGGCCCCGTTCAGACCTGGTATTAACACGCGTCCTGGGTGATCCGATCACAAGTGGACAGCTCTGAGTCCATGAGTTCACACCGTGCAGTACAATACATCACCAGATGCATCTCAAGTGACCACATGAATGTCTATTACTTCCCGTTTGGCCGTTCAGCGCGAAGATTAGACCAAATTGTTCCTTCCTTTTAGTTCATTGCTACATTAAGCATCTATATCAGCAACCCAGTAGCTGGAATGCTCCATGGTGCGCTGGGATTTTATATCTGGACTTAGGCCTGGGCGATGCAGCTGAAAAACCGACCATGATAGTGAAGCTTCATATCGGTCGATATTGATAATGATTAATCATGTAGGTTGTGAGAGACCGCATGTTGTGTGCTCCAAGGGGTGGAAGCAGCTAAGGTGATAAAATCAGTAAAATCACAGTGTTTTTCACCAAATACCTTGATATTGCGACAATATTGTTGGGACAACTATTGGTGCTTTCACAGAAGATTAAACCAATGAGATTTAGAGGTTTTTAAGGTTTTTATTTAAGAGGTTATTACAGCGGAAACACCACCACGTTTGACCACAGGAGTCTCCCAGATCAACACAAAATGAAAGTTCCTTGTAAGTAGCTTTAATGTATTGCATTTAATTCTGAATTTACAGGAAGGCACAACTGATTAAGTATTTGCAGTTGCTGTTTCACTTCTCCCCCTCTGATTATTTCATAATTGCATAATTGAGTTGGCGATCCTTCACTATGGTCCAAGATACGCTCCGTACACACTGCTAAAAGCACGTGGTCACATGCAGCCCAGCACGCCTCTGAGAGGGATCTGAGTGATCGGATCTGCGTCCTGTGTGCGTTCACACCTGCACTCAGAGCTGTCCACTCGTGATCGGATCACCGGGGACGAATGTTAATACCAGGTCTGAACGGGGCCACAGATTAAAAATGCAACTTTTTGGAAATTCACTGTGATTACAACAAATTAGAATTGCATGAATTTCAAAGTTTGCATTTGGTTTGCGTTTTTCACATAATCAATGTCTCCCCATCATTCTCTTACAGGTGATTTTACACGGAAACAGAACGAGGGCATGTATTCATGTGTGCTGGACAGTATTTCATTCTTGGCAGTTTGTCTTTACAGTATATGACACTGTGCACCTTAATTATGGAAGCCTTGGCAGTGTCTGTGGGTTGAATATTGTAGTGAGAGGAGAACAGATGGAGATGTGGGTCAGAGACAAAGGCAGGCATTCTCTGTTAATGAAAAAGAGGGTGTCTGATTCGCTGTGGTTGGCAGAGGGGCTCCTCTGAGCACACACGGGCCCGGTTCGTCTCTGTGAGGGGTAGAAGTACATGAAGAGGAGGAGGAGGGAGCGCTGAAGTGGCCGAGCCACAGGAGGTTTCAGATTATACCTCTGCCGTGAGACCACCAGGGCTCCATAAGCCGATCAGTCAGGAGATGTAATTTACTGTTCCAGAGTTCACCTCAGTCGTCTGTCTGGACTGTGTTCCTTCAACCCCCGTAATCTCTCCTGATCAAATAGAGCATCTTCCTCTCTCATAAAGAAAAACATTCACGCAATTCATCTTTCTTCCACATTCTGACATTTTCCACGTTTCCTCAATTTACAGAAGCCGAACTGCATTTGAGAAGAATAAGACTGATGTTTTCCGCATCAAAACGCACAACGTGGGGCCTCTGAAGAAGCTGAGGTACTGTACTGCAGATTTAAAGGGATAGTTTGGATTATATGAAATGGGGTTAATTTCAGCCACCTTAAAAAATCAGTTCTCAGTGTAAGTGTGAGCTATATTTAGAATACTTAAACTGCTTTACTTGCCGTCAAACATCCTTTTCCAAAGGGAGACTGCTGCTAAATATCACTCCCTCCAAACCAGACACGGGAGCAAGTCACAAGCAAGTCTCAAGTCTTAACTCTCTGGTCTCAAACAAGTCCCAAGTTACTGTGGTGTAAGATGATAATCCTCTCGATATGTACTCACCCCTATGCCAATGTGAGGATGGGTGAAGATCTTCAGTTCACTAAACAATCCTGGAGTTTCAGCAGAAAACAGGGTTGCAGCCAATGGCAGTGAATGGAGATCACAGATAATAAATGCAAAAAAAATGAACACAAAACAAACACAAAATATCTCCATCCTGCTCGCTTGGTGTAATCCAAGTGTCCGTGAGCCACGACATTAAAATTTAACCACAAAAGACGCCATTTACACCATGTTTTTAGCTGAAATGTCAACTGTAGCCTCCCAGGTAGCATGTAAACATGGCGTTGATGTATCGCAAGACTTCGTATATCTCTTAATGGATGCACGTGTGAAAATAGCGCAAGATATACAAAGTCTCTTTTGTGTTTTATACGTGGTCTCCATTCACTGCCATTGGCTGCAACCCTGTTTTCTGCTGAAACTCCAGGATTGTTTTGTGAACTGAAGACCTTCACCCATCCTCACATCAGCATAGAGGTGAGTACATACTGAGTGGATTATCAACTACGGGTGGAATATCGCTTTAAGCTTTTATCGATTTTATCATTTGCATGCATATAAAACACAAATAAGCAACACCAAAACAAAAAAAATACAAAAAAAAGTTTGGGGGTTACATTTTTAGCAGTTCATCTTTTCTTCTAGTGTCTTGAACTAAATCATTTGGTCCTGTCTTTGTTGTAGTTTTTGGCTCTGAATAATGTCCCTTTCTCCCACTTTGCCTCCAGCTGTGTTTTCTTGTAGTCTCGGACGACGTGTCAGATTTCCTCCACTATCTTTATCCACCGTTTCCTGTCAAGGGGGATCTGCTTTACCCCATTTCCTTGTTATAGCTTTCTTACTAGCCATTAACAGTATTTTGATCAAATACTTTTCCCTTATTCTCTTTAGTACAGTTAAAATTACAAAGCTACAGTAACCATGAAGCTCACAGGGATGTAATACCACAATATCTTCATGTACAATTTTCCAAAACTTTGATATTTTGTGGCCTTTCTAAAATATGTGTGAGAGATATTGCCCTTTAGCTATAAAGGGTTCTGGTATACATGCAACCCCAAGTCACAGAGCTGTCTTTGTGTGATAACTTATATAACGCCCTGTTTAGTGTTTGCCTGGCTGCAGCAGATACAGGAAAAGCACAGCTACAGGTCACTGACAACATCACAGTTTATGCTTCATAGTTTAAGTATACCTCACACAGGATAACAGCAGCTTACGGAGAGGATCACAGGAACATTTCTCACTTATTTTCCAGCTGTGCTACTGGCCATCAAAGGATTTCATCCAGTGACAGAAGGTTAAGCCCCATCTGTTGTTGGGAGTTAGTGTCTTACTCCGGTGGAGGCTGAGTTACATCACAGCCGTCAGACATGAACATGGAAATGAGGCAGAAGGACACATTTAAAATTCAATGAGTGCAAAAACTAGAGGAGATGCTGCACCACGGCTCAGAAAGTGTTGCTAGTAAGTTGTGACCGTACTGCTTCCACAATCAAGATTAATTTTATAATATTGTTGCTGACATTCTATACAGCGATAGTATTAGCAAAATTATTATAAAATCAGACGGGATAACAAGGCTTGTTAAACTGCAGTGATCGTCAAATAAAATTAGGTACAGGTCCTGAAGTTTATAGGAGCCTGCAGAACTTTATATGCACATCTGTCTACGCTGCATTGTGTGGAGTCCGAGCACCGCAGGTGTCTGGATTATTGTGTAGGAGCTGGCAAGCGACTGTTGTGATAAGTGTTTCAGTTTGGGAGCAAAAGCGACTGTTTTCACAGCTGTCGTGAGATTTCAACAGCGTGTCATGTGATCAGCTTTGGTTGAGTTGGTTCATAGATTGTGCAAATTAAATGTTGTAAAAAGAGAATATATAAGCTTTCAGCTGCATTATTTTTAATAACCACATCCAAAGACGCCCTGGTAGACTAATGCCTTAGTCACATGTGTTACAGATCACTGAACTGTTCACAATACACAACTTTCTGTCTTATAATCACAATTCTTGAAGTTGTTGTACTTTGTGCACCACATAACAAGACGTTTCACCAAAGCCTGGGCGATACAGCTGAAAAACCTATCATGATAGTGAAGTTTCAAATCGGTCGATATCGATAATCATCGATCATGTTGGGATGGAAGCCGCTTTGGATGTGGATATAATGACTAAGTGGGTGAAGTCAAATAATAGAACAGTTGATAAGTTCAGGAAATTACATCACTTTACTGTCATGAAGCCTTTAAAACCAGGAAAAGACAACAACTTATCACGATTTCACTACATCCAAAATCTATCACAATGTCTAGTCTTATGTCATGATATGATATAATATTGATTTCTGCACTCAGCCCTACTTTCACCGCAAAGATGCCCAGACGAGTCTGTTTTATTTTGAAAAACACACACAGTGTCTAGATCACTGGGTCACTAGATTATAAATACTGGAGCAACAGTGTGCTGTATGTTACTGTTGTAGCTGCTGATGGTGGAGCTAGAACTACATTACAACTTTATAACTACTTAATAATGACTTTTTGATCATTTTCTTCTATATTTAGGCTTTTCTAGCTGTTGCTCTGGTGCTCTTCTTCTCGATTCTTCTCCTTTCACAGCCTGTGTCTGTATGACCAGATATTAAACCTGCTTGATACCTTTTGGGCGTCTGCAAGACATCACCAAGCTCTCAGATTGCCTCTTTTCACAGTTCACGCATAGCTATCGAGTACTAATTTGTCTCTGATGAAGCTTTTGTCAGCGACCTCCAAAAACTGTTGGCGAGTCTAAAATCAGGCCTACAGGGCTCCTGTGTCATCCTGTAATTTCTCTACTTTTGACTTGTAAAGGCAGAAAATAGTTCCCCTTTCCAAACTCACTATGATACACTGATCACCAATCATTATTTATTTATCTATTTATTCAAAAAGGGACAATGTACATTAATTAACATTCAAGCTAATGTAAGTGCGCCCGAGTTTGCTTAAGGCTAGTTTACATCTGCATTTCTTTTGCATAATGATAAAGTTTTACAGGTTATTAGTAAAGTAGGTTTATTGCATGAAATCAGTGAGAGTGAATGACGATTATGTGTTAATCCTCCTGTTTCTCTCGACTGTTGTGACACATTGTGACTCCTTTAAAAGTTGTTTAATCCACATATGTTAAAAGCTACGTTTTCTTGTGTTATTCTACCTCAGTCTTCAGGATATTTCTGCGTCTGAACCACAGTGCTTAAAAACAAAAGTCTCTGTTGTTTGGTATTTACTTATGCAGAAAAACAAAGGCCTGTGTGCATGTGATGTGGCAAACTCATTTGTGATTACCTGCAGGCTGAATTCATGTCACACTCTGACGGTTTGACTCCCCAGGATCGAGCACGACAACACGGGGATGAACGCCAGCTGGTTCTTGGACCGGGTGGTGGTGACCGACATGATCCGGCCCCATCTGCGCTTCTATTTCGCCTGCAACAACTGGCTGAGCCGGGAGGAGGCTGACAACCTGTTTGTCAGGGACCTGCTGGGCAGCCTCAACCCCATGGACGTCCCAAAATGTAGGTCACGCTGGGACAAACACACACAACACAAAGCAAACATGGGGGTTTACAAAGGTTAAAACGAAATAACAAAACAGTTGATTAATATTCCAAATACCTCCAGCGCATTTCAGAGAACCACAGGGTTTGAAAATAGAAAGACTGCAGTTTTAAGAAGTCCAAAAACTATGTAAAATAGTTTGAGAGCTCTGATATTTATTCTAATGTCACTGTCTCCTTCAAAGCAATTTGATACTGATATTAGATATACTGTTTTTTCCCCCTATTTTAAAAATATATGTCCCATTCAAATACTGAATGGCTGAATGAGTTGAGACAAGTAGAATGATATACTTTCATATCATCATTTATTTATTAAATCCTCAGAAAACATAGTGAGGGAGAAACCTCATTTACAAGTACAGACATACAATAAGAAAACAAAAAGCTAAGATTATCACGCTTGGAGGCAGCAATAAAGGAAGAAAACGTGGCTAAAACAGGTCAAAAATTAACAATGTGTCTTGATGAGATGAATAAATAATGAGAGCAACTAAAAAAAAAACACTACAACCACAAAAAATGGCAATTAAACCCTATTAATGAGGAAATAAAGCCACCACAAATGAACAGAAAAGAGAAGGTTTTCATTTTGTCTCTAATTTGATGGTAAATAGGAGGGAATTAGCAAATTATACACTTGAAATTTCTTTGCAATTACCACAGAATTGCCCAAACATAAGCCCCAAATTTCATGTTAAGTATAATTAGCAGGTAAGGTATTTGAAAATTTGATGAAATTATCCAAACATTTACCCCAAAGTTTCTACGTATTTTTCAGATGAGATCAGTTGGTATTTATATCTAATATTGGCAGCAGGGGATTAGAAACTTGACATGTTTGTGCCTCGTGTCAGTTGGCCAGTTGTACCCAGAGGTGTCTGATGGCCCACAGATCTTCCTTCTGTGTCGGGTTGAATTCGATCAGAGAGTAATCCTCGGGTAAACCAGCCCGTGTCCTCTGCTGCAATGTGATCTAACATCTTAGTACCTGCAGTCAATCAAGCAGAGCCGAGCTGTGAGGGAGTGGTCACAGCAATATGGCTGCAACTCACACAACGCTGTTATGAATATTTAACCTGGAAACCAGCTCAGGGTGAATTAGCAAAGAACCTGCCTGATGACAGTAACAATTATTACATCATGCTACTTACTGTGTAACTCACTGAGGCTGACAGATAATGAACATTTACTGGTGCATTATTTATATCAATCACTGTATTCTTGATTTTTTTCTGTTTCATCTTTCATGTCTTGCAGTAAATAAATACATAGTGAGTGTTTTCACTGCTGACATGAAGGGAAGTGGAACTGATGCTGACGTCTTCCTAAACATCTTCGGAGAGATGGGTGACACAGGTACGGCTGCAACTGAAGATTTTTTTCCCCCCTTATTGATAATTTTTTCCTCTTAATTGATAAACCACATAGTTTACAAAATGTTTGAGAATATTGAGAAATGTCTGTTATCATTTCCCAGATTCCAGCGAGACATCTTCAATTAGTTTATTTTGTCTGATTTACAGACCAAAACAGTCCAAAAGATATTAAAATTTACACTGATGTAACCAGAGAAGATGGTAAAATGTCACATTTGTGAAGAAATGTTTGGTATTTTTCAATAGAATGTCAAAATATTGGGTGATCAAGTTTCTGTTGATAAATAATATATTAATCAACTAATCGTTCCAACGTTAGACACTAGTCGTGCTGGTCAAAAATACTAAAAATATCAATACTGAATATTTGAAATGCTTTCAATACTCGTTTTTTGCTGTATTGATAATCCAGTACCAGCTGCCCATATAGTCCCATGTCCTCTCACTGTTTCACAGCTCTGTCTTCGTCTCATAGTTGTAGTAGGGACGGGCGATTTTGAAAAAATATCTAATTGCAATTATTTTGACTGATATTGCAACTGCAATATGATTTGCAATATGAGATGTAATGATAATTTGACATGTTAAAATGACGATGGTGTGATTTTTTTGCAGGAATCTGTAACAAATGAGGAGGTTTTTTTAAATGTCTGTAGAATCTGATTGGTGGACAGGTCGTATCGGCCTCACGATTCATTAATTTAAAAAGTTTTTGACACACATTTTGCCTTCAACAAATGTTGCACCTCCTGCGATTTGAAAATTGCAGAAAGCCACATTGCGATTTTGATTAAATTTTGATTACTTGTGCAGCCCTATGTTGTAGCCTTGTTATATTTATCTTTTAATAAAAATCTAAAATATTATGCTCTCAATGTTGAATCTAACTCTCCTCCATGGTATCGAATTTTGATATTTTTCAAGGTCTCGTATCAAAATAATAAATTCTAGTATTGCAGCAACACTACTAGACTCAGGTGACACTTATTTACTGCCACCAATTACCATTAGAAATACTGTTGTTTATTTATTGTTATTGTAATGACTGCAGCTATGTCTTTTGTTCCATATGAAAGGAGAGAGACGACTGGACAGTGACAAAGACAACTTCGAACGCGGCTCAGAGGACAAGTTTACGATAGAGGCGCCAAACCTGGGGAGGCTGAGAAAAATCACCATCGGCCACAACAACAGAGGCTCATCAGCCGGATGGTTTCTAGATAAGGTGTGTGTTAAAAAAAAACCCATCCATGATCTTTAGAGGCGTGTCCACATGCATAAACACACTCATGATCGTGCATAACGTGTCTCTCCAGGTGGTCATAGATGACATGGGGAATAAAGAAGTGTATGAGTTCCCAGTTAATCGCTGGTTCGCCATGGACGAAGACGATGGCAAAATACAGAGAGACGTGTTGGTTGGATCCATACAGCCAATGGGTGAGAACAACACAAGCCACTGTTTAACACATTTCGTGTTAAGACAAATAATCTAAAATTAGACTGCAGCTATGGTGCATAACTTTTTTGTCTTTCAAGAGAATAAAATGGCTTTTGGACAACTTCAGGACTCTAGGGAGGCTTTTCCTGTGGCAGGGGTAATCTGACATTTGAGGGTCGGCATTGCTAAAGGAAGCATTGTCAATTTCTTTTTTTGAAATATATATTTTGGGGGCTTTTTATGCCTTTTTGTTAGGACAGCTGAAGATAAGACAGGAAAGGGGGAGAATGACATGCATCGAAGGGCCGCAGGAAGGAGTCGAACCCACAGCTGCTGCAGAGGACTCACAGCCTCTGCACATGTGGCGAACGATCCCCCAACTGAGCTGCCAGGCCACCAAGTGTTGTCACTTTCTGTGGCGCGCTACTGACACGACATAGGCGTGAACACAGGGTGAACACAGTGATGACAAATTTGACCAAATTGACATTTTCTGTATATTGTATAAGTTTACATATATCATTTATCAGTGTCTAATATGTCAGTTTTTATTTTTATTTCAGTCAATTAATTTTTTTCACACCTAGCACCTAGTTTTTATTTAAGTTTTAGTTAACTTATAACCTTGATAATCATGCATGACAACTATAACAACATTTATGAAGTATTACATGTGGTACCACAGCTAATAGACTCGCAGCTTGTGAACTGCCTGTTTGGCCGTCGTTTACATATGAACCATATTATGAACCAATCAAATTACAGTACTGAAATCATCATCCTGGAGAACAGTAACACAAGGGTTCAGACACTGCAGGAAAATAAATAAAAACAAGGATATATTGGTTGACTTTCAGAAAATGAATCAACTTTCTTCTTCTTAGGAATTGTATACAATGTCCAAGTGATGACCGGAGATGTGAGGGGTGCAGGCACCAACTCTAAGATCCACATGGTCATGCACGGCTCCAAGGGCGTAAAAAACAGCGGCAAAGTCTTCCTGGAGGGCGGTGCTTTCGAGCGCGGCCTCATCGACATTTTCAACGTGGAGATCTGCGAACTGATCAGCCCGCTCAGCAGGGTCACCATCGGCCACGACAACGGGGCCGTCGGTGCTGGATGGTACTGTGAAAAGGTATTACACGTCTGTTTTTTTTTGTTTTTTTTGGTAACTGAGTGATTCTCAAAGTGTCAGTCACCTACAGAGCAGCCATTTCCCCCTCTAGGTGGTGATATACTGTCCGTTCACGGGCATTGAGCAGACTTTTCCATGCGGGTCGTGGCTGGACGAGGACGAGGGGGACGGACTGATTGAGAGGGAGCTGTACGAGATGGTCTCTCTCCGCCAGAAAAAACAGAAGAGTGGGTGGCTTCATTCGAGTCATAGAGCTCTGCTCAGTGAAAGAAAAGAAACCAAACATATTGTGTTTACTGTCAAAGAATTCAAGTTGCATTTTACAGAATTATCTCACATGTTTGCGTCTTGAAAAACTAGACTGCCTTAGTATCAAATCTACTCTTCTTCTGCTCCAGAGTACCCATGGTCCCTGTGGATTTGGACATCAGATGTGAAGGGGGCGGGGACAGACGCTCAGGTGTTTCTGCAGATCTATGGAGAGACGGGCAAGTCTGAAGAGATCAAACTGGAAAACAACTCGGACAGTTTTGAACAGGCTCAGCTCGATAAATTCTTGGTAAGCCCTGGATCATCTGCTAAATACAACAGTTTCTCCCACTGTAAACTTCTCACTCTGATCCACATTGTTCTTTTACTTTTTTTTTTGGTATCTGTAGATTGAAATGGCAGACATAGGACGACTGCAAAAACTGCGCATCTGGCATGAGAAGAGACACCCATTTGCTGGGTGGCATTTAGCGAGGGTGAGACCCATTTCTCTGTCTGTCTGATCTGTCAAAGTTTGATGTGGAGTTGTATGGGACACCTGTCCTTAGTCAGTTTATTACCACTAGTAGATGGCGCTCAACATGGCCTCAGTTTGGAGAAGCAGAGAGGAGTACCCGCATGGAAGCTAAGCAATGAACTGCTGTGGACGGTGTCAGCAACAAAGCGTGTTTTATTTCTTGCCATCAGAAAGCCTTTTCCAACAGGAAACCACTTTTATATTCAGCAAATATCACTTTGAATTTAAAAGGACTCACCACAGGCATATAGCATACACTAAAACTGATAATGATTTTACTTTAGATGGCCCTTTTTTGGCTAAAGCTGCTAAAATACCTTTTGTTGCTGATCCTGTCCACAGCAGTTCATTTGCTTATCTTCTGTGCTGGCGCTCCTTAGACACTCAGACACTTCATTGCAAATAATGCCTAAAAGCATCACAACATGCACTGTAATCTTTTAGAAAAGTTCCCGTGCAATCAGGCATTTTAGTCTGCAACAATCCCAAAACAGGCCTGTGAAATCCTGGAGGACCTGGTTATCGGAGCATAGAGCATAGGGACGGGACTTAGCAAGGCAGTTGAAATGCCTGTCGATGTCTGAAGGTTAGATCATGAAGTGGAGATGAAGTTGAGGACGTGCATGTCGTGACACACGAGGCTGTGACTTTCTGTAGGTCACTTTGCTCAAGACCCTGACGATGGAGAAATATTCTTTCCAATGTGGCCGCTGGCTGGACATCAATGAGGACGACAATGAGATCGCCAGAGAGCTTCCGGCTACCGGAGCAAACATAGAGGAGCCGCTGCCCTGTAAGAAAAATGCTGAGGACGTACACATACAGATCTGTGCAGCTTAATCACAACAGTATATTTATATGAGTGTCCTTCTTTTTCAGTGATAAAGTATCGTGTCACCATCTGCACCGGGAACGTCAGCGGCAGCGGCACCGACGCCAGCGTCTTCCTCAATATCATCGGTGACCTGGGTGACACAGGGGAGCGACTCATGATCATGAGCAAAAACAATGTCAACAAATTTGAAAAGGGCAACGTGAGTGCATCATCAACACACAGCAGAAACGTAACAATAAATAAATATTGTCTGGGAAATCCGTTGCAGGCATCGTTTTTTACCGGTGTTTTCTCTCTGTCTGTCTTCTCACAGCACGATGAGTTCCTCATTGAGGCTGTGACTGTGGGCCAGGTGCGCAGAGTGCGTGTCGGCCATGATGGTCGCGGTGGAGGCTGCGGTTGGTTCCTTGATAAGGTGATGGTCAGGGAGGAGGGCCAGCCGGAGTCTGTGGCCATCGAGTTCCCCTGTTTCAGGCAAGGCAACAATATTTTACACGTAACTTAAAATAATCGTTTACTTTCTTGCTGAGCGATGTATGAGAATATCAATATAGTTCGCATATCTGTACGGTAAATATGAAGCTGCAGCAGGGGGTTTGAGAAGGAGGATATGGGCCGATGCAGAATCAAAGTGGGTCGACGACGATGCACCTCACTCTGGCTCGCTGTCTCAGGTCTAAGCCGGGTTAGCTTAGCTCTTTGTGGTCTGGCTCGTCTCCCTGCACTTCCTTCGTGTAGATACACCTGCCGTATTTCACCATCCGACCAATGTTTGCTGAGATGTAAGCTAGCTTTAGCCTCAGTCTTAGCATTAATGTTATATCATGTGCACAGCTGTCAGGTTTGCTTATGTCTCTAGGGATTCAACAATTACTCCCAATTTCAATGTTAAATCTGCCACTGTTATCACTGTAAACTCCATAAATGCAGTGCGAGAATGTGAAATTTGGCAGGCTTAGCAACAGTAACTAAGGAGGGAGGGGCTTAGTGATGAGTCAGATAGCTTAGCATAAAGACTGGAAGGAGGGGGAACAGCTAGCCAGGATCCAAAGGTAAAAATGCACCTGTAGCCTGAAGCTAAGTAATGAACTGCTCTAGAGGAGGACAGCGGCAGAGCGTAGTTTAGCCACTTAAAAAAAGGTCCACGTAAAAAACAATATGAGTTTAAGTGTACACTAAATTTAGAATATTTTCAAAGCTTTACCTTACAGTCAGACAGCCTTTTCTGATGGGAAACTGACATTTTATAAGCCAAATATCGCCATCTCCAAACCAAGAAAACTCCATAGGTGAAATCAGTCATTTTATGTATACGGATGTTTTTGGTCTGCCGCTGCTTTGATCTGTTAGACCTGAGATCTACTCGCTACTTTGCTTTGCTTCCATGCCGGTGCCCCTCTCTGCTTCTCTAAACCATTTTTTACAAATCATTTTTAGTGTTGTTTTTTTCTTCTTCTTAATTTAGCTTGTAACTCACCAAAACACCGACCAGCTGGACTAAATGATCCAAACAGTCCTAAAAGCCTCCTGAATTGGCGGCGCTTTAGTTCACTAGTTCTCTAGTGGCGTGTGTTTAAGTCTTTAGGCAGCTGATGGATGAGTTTGGCACGACAAATAGGCACTAAATGCACAGTGGTCAGCCAGCTCTCTGCTTCAGTAACTGGAGCCAAACCACAAAGCTGAGGTGCTGTGTTACGTCTGGAAAGAGGCTCTTCCTGTCTGTCTGTCTGTCTGTCTGTCTGTAGCTAGAAATAAAATAAGAACAGTTATTTGAGATTTTAATGCTGCTGTATACTGGTTACGTTCTGTTATATTATTATTATTTTCTTTAGATTAATCTAATTGATTTTGAGGATAATGGTGATATAAATTCCTTAGAATGATCAAGCTAATTTACATGTTAAATGTTTTTAAACTGGAGCTCATATTAGATAAAAATGTAAAGCCATAATTTTTTTTGATAAAGCTTTGTATATTAAGATTCTTGCTTTACAGTCCAATTGCAGTACATTAAATATGTAAACTTTGCCAATTATGTATGAAAAAGTAGATTTAAAAGAGAGGAAAAGGAAAGATACATATGTGCACAGATAGATAAAAAGATTTATTATAAAAATTGTTATGACATAATGATATATTGCTAATAATAAAGCTAATCTAATTGTTGTGGGAATTAATAAAATCAGTAACTAAAGTCAAGAAATCAAACAAACAAACCAAAAAATCTTACCTTTTATCCCTTATTTCTTGTGTAACTCAATATTTTCCAAGTTTTTACCTTCTTGTCAAGTCAATCTCGTGACACAACTCTGACAGAATAAAAGTTATAAATCAATAAATAACATTTTATCGTCTGTCCACATATTTTCAGGGAGGTTTGTTGGGAGGGTTGATCTCATCCTGCGTTCACTGCTGAGGGATTCAATCTGTCCGTGTCTGTGTGTTTTCCTTCAGATGGTTGGATCGCAACGAGGATGATGGACAGATTGTCCGCGAGTTAGTCCCAGCTGGAGACGGACTGCGTCTCTTTAGTGAGTGCAAAGAGAACATTTTAAAAAGTTCATGCAAAGTCTTTAAAGTTTGGAAAAGCCTTTTTACAAGTTTAATTGTATTATCAGGCTTAGGACTGTGCGTGAATTTGAATATATTCCTTGAGAAATGCTCAATTTTCAACATAATCTGGTGAAAACAAAAAAATCTTTTTAATTAATCCTGTCTTCATATCTGTCCTTCAAAGCTAGATAATTCCTCTGTCCTCTTACTGTGGAAATTAGCAAGCATTAAAAAAAATCATCCGTGAAAGTGCTTGACATTTACTACAAACCCTGCTTTTTAAACAAACTAAAAAAGGACAAAACATCTTTTTAACACTTAGTATAAATTACATTAATGTACCAATGTCCGTCCTAACAAGATATCAGCTACCACATAGCGATCAAGACGGGCAGCGTGAACGGGGCCAGCTCGGACTCCAGGGTGTTTGTGAAGCTGTACGGGGAGAAGGGCGACACCAACAAGATCATACTGGCGGTTTCCGACAACGACCTGAGGAACTACTTTGAGACGGGACGCACTGACGTCTTTACAGTAGACACCTTTGACATCGGACAGGCGAGTTCTTCTTCACACTGAACTGAGTTTTATCTTTGTTGCCTGTTTCTATTTACTCATCTTATTTCCTCTGTGTTTACAGATCAACCGTCTCCTCATCGGCCACACTAATGAGGGCTTGCGGGCCGGGTGGTTTCTGGACAGCGTGCAGATCTCCGTTCCCGTTCACGGGACGGAGTACATGTTCCCGAGCCACCGCTGGCTCTGCAAAGACGAGGCTGATGGGAAAGTGGAGGTCGAGATCTATCCCAGTGAGATCTTGGAAATCGAACCACGTAAATAACAACAATATAAAAAATACTGTAAAGTCAGAATTCATCATTTTAAGCACAGTATCAGTATTCAGAGCATATTGTTCTGCTCTTCATGTCATAATACCGTGATGTTCTCTAACAGTGATCAACTATGAAGTGACGGTGGTCACGGGGGACGTGCGAGCAGGTGGCACCAACGCCAACGTCTTCTGTCAGATCTACGGAGACGAAGGAAAAACTGAAGTTCTCTCCCTCATGAGTCGCTCCAACAACTTTGAACGTGGCACCACTGAGATCTTCAAGGTCTGTAGGAAGCCTGCGTCGTGTTACGTCAATGAATGTAGGAGATTTAAAGGCGTATAGTTGTATGAAGTATATGATAGTCAGTGTGTGTTACCCACAGTGGATGGTAGTAGATGGCTGACACATGCCCTGTTCGGAGAAGCAGCAGGCGCATCGGTGTAGGAAGCTACACAATGTACTGCTATGGACTTAAAAACGTCCACCTGTAAAAAAAGATTCAGTATCAGTTTAAGTGTACAATATATTTAGAATATTTTCACCACTTTATCTTGTAGTCAGACAGCCTTTTCCAACGGAAAACTGTTGCTATATAACTTAAAATGTCACTCTCTCCAAACCAACCAAACTCCATTGGTAAAATTAGTCATTTTACCTCACAGAACACAGGAGTTGCTGGTTTACCGCTGCCTCAATCAGTTAGTTGTTTTTTGTTATTGTGTGACTGTGGTGTTTTAAGAGGTTAGTTCAGATTCACAAAAGTCACACAACAACGCAAACAAACAACCAGATCGAGGCAGCTGTACACCACCAACACCCATGTTCTGTGAGGTAAAATTGCTGAATTTTCCAATGGAGTTTGGTTGGTTTGGAGGGATTGATATTTGGTGGTTTCCAGTCAGAAACTTCGAGATAAAGCAGTGAAAATATTCTAAATATAATGTACACTTACACTGGTACTGATTTTATTGAAGTGGACCTTTTCTTTTTAGGTTGCTAAAATACATTTTCCCGTTGATCCTTTATTTATTTGCAGTTTTAACACACCAACAAAAGAACAAAAGAAAGAAAAGAAGCAATTTGTGCCTGAGATTTAAAAAAAAAATCCCCAGAGGCTTATAGACAGAATCCCACCTCAATAAGCATTGTATGCAAGCAAATACAAAAGTCATTTAATCCACTAAACAAAAGCAAATAAGCAACCATAAAATCACACAGCGAATATAAAGTAAGCAACATACAGCAAGCAAAAAGTAATCCAAACTATTCCTTTAAGTTCCTGGTTTGACCACTGTTTCATCCCTACAACCCAGATCGAGGCTCAGGATGTCGGTAAGATCTACAAGATGCGTATCTACCATGACGGGAAAGGTATCGGAGACGGCTGGTTCCTGGAGACGGTGACCATCAAGCGGCTGACGATGGCGATGGTGCAGATTGAGGTGAAGAAGGAGGAGACCAAGAAAGACAAGAAGAAGGACAAGAAGAAGAAGAAGAAAGAAGAAGAGGAGGAGGTGGAGATAATCGAGGAGCTGCGGGAGGTGGTGGAGACATTCACTTTCCCTTGTAACCGCTGGCTGGCCCGGGACGAGGAGGACGGGGAGATCGTGGTGGAGCTGCTGACGGAGGACAATGAGGACCTGGAGGGTAAATAGAGCATGAATCTAATGTGTTGTTGACCTGCTGTTATTTGTTTCCAAAGGCTGAGTGGTTTGTTTTTAATTGTGACATTTTGAATTAATGTCACTCATGATGCGCACCCTCTCTCTCTCTCTCTCTCTCTCTCTCTCTCTCAGTGAACTCATATGAGGTCCATGTGTTTACGGGGACGATGTGGGGAGCGGGGACTGACGCCAACGTCTACGTCAACATCTACGGAGAGATTGGTGACACCGGGGAGCGACGGCTCAGGAAGTCAAACAACCTGAACAAGTTTGAGAAAGGCCAGGTTGAGCTTTGTTTCTTTCTGTTCTAGTTGTGCTCATTGATACAGAATGTTTCTGTTTTAAAATAATAGTCTGACATTTTGGGAAATAAGCTTATTCACTTTCTTGCCGACAGCTTGATGAGAACTTTCATACCGCTCTCGAGTCTGTCTGTTAAATATGAGACTCGAGCCAGGAGATGGTTGGCTTAGCATAAATGAATGAGCAATGGATCAGGGGGAAAAGTCTTGCCCGGCTCTGACTAGAGGCTAAAAAATTTTTTTTAATTAACTTTAAAATATAACAAATACAAACACACCCTTTTGGCATCAACAATGAAAGCAAAGAAGAGCAAAGAATAAAATGTAGAAAACAGAAAAATCCCACCCCAAATCAACGACAGGCGCTGCAGTATAAAAAAAAATAATAGCGAAAGAATATTTAGGCTACAGACATAAACTGTACAAGAATATGACAGTAAATATATATCCATCACCTTCCAGGCACACCAGAGTTTCTATAGAAAAAATGCAAGGATTTCCAGAATTTGTCCAACTTGTGATTCAGATCATAAGTTATTTTCTCCAGAGGGAGAAGAGTCAGTATCTGTAATATCTACATGCTGACCGTGGGGATCTGCATAGCGGTCCTGCATAGTGGCAGCAAGATACCCTTTTTAGCCAGAAATCAAAGAGAATTGGTCTCCATATCAAAAAGATTGTCCAAAATATTATTTAAGACAGTAAATGAAGAAGACAGTGTAAAATGTTTACAGGTAGCGAACAAAAAAACAGACTGTGAAGAGTCTTTTCTTGAGTTTTAGAGGTGATGACAGGTGGCTTTTTAATCTTTGGACGTGACCAGGCCAGCTGTTTCAACCTGTTTTCACAGTCCTTAAGCTAAGCTAACTGTTTCCTGGCTGTAGCTGCATGCGTAAAAGACAGACAAGAGGTATCAATCTTCCCTTCTAACTCTTGGCAAGAAAGCGAATAAGCATGTTTGCTAAAATGTCGAACTATTCCTTCAATTTTCTGACTCTATCTGCGACTTTTCATGGAAGACTTATCTGCAAAACGATGTCCCACACCACAGGGGGCTGCCACTTAGCATAGTGAGGCTTCTTACTCACTTTTCATACAGTTTCGGGTGACGCTGAAGGTTATTTTCCACCAAATGAACTCTGGTTCATGAACCAGTTCTGTTTAAGACTCTTAAAACTTATAAGACCCCTTATAAGATAGAAAATATCCCCTCATGCATGTC
>JAJHUR010004356.1:0-14012 GCA_027495735.1 Lutjanus campechanus | reverse complement strand
CTCTTGAGTCATTTCTGATCAGCGCTGCTTAGTTTGATAGTTTGATCTGAGTTTCAGGAGTCTCTGTTGTAAACAGTCGTGTCTAGAAGGGAACCCTAGATTTGTGAAACTCTTGCAAGATTTGTAAGCACTGTTTGTTCACTGTGCAATTTGTACAAACTAATAATGTCTTAGAATGTGACAATGCTTTGTTAAACATCTGGGGAGGTTCAGGGACAGAAAACACTTCATTATGGTTTGGGAAAAGCCAGTTTGGGTTAAAATGATCACTCCTGTGAGAACTTGAGCACATCTGGGGTTCCCTTCCAGATGCAAGAGCCAAAATGGTGGCCTGCTTGGTTACATTCTTTCTAATTTTACAACTAAAAAGTCACTAAAATGGGTTTCTGAAAACATTATAAGTGAGAAATAGGTGACGTTACAGAATCTTCAATCTGAGTTTTGTGAGCAGTGTGTGTCCCTACAAGTACATTTTGCTGCCGTCCACAGCTGTAGAGCTACCATGCTTGTACTCTTCTCTGCTTCTCCCAGCTGGGAGTGTTTCATCTGCTATCTACTGTAAGTAAAACACTAACTATGGATGAGCAGCTCTCACAACCCTGCTTCAAATAATCCGACCTATCCCTTTAAAGCCTCGCCGTATCAGAATCTGCACGATGGCATTAGATTGTTGACCAATAAAAAGTGTTAAACTCTAAATGTTAAATGTTAACAACCCTTGACAAAAGCTTGTTGTCCAGCTACCTGAAGCCGCTCCTGACTCACAGCGGCCCTCCTCTCACTGCTACTCTGCCTTCTTGTTGTGGACCGCTGGCTCGATGCCTCACCAGCCCACAGGCCTATGAGGTTTGGACACACAACATAAGGAGATACAGTTACAGTAGCACTTTTTAAAGGCCCAGTCAGTAACATCCTGACATAATAGTGCCATTTGTGCGTTTGGTATTTTTGTGTTTCTTTACTCATAATTGTTATTTAAGGGTTAATTGTTATCTCAGCTATGTCCCAAGTTTTTCTAGTCATGAATCTGTAAAAACTTTGTCTTTTCCTTCACATTTTGAAAGTTTAGAGTGTATAGGACTTATAATTATATTGTTGCAACAGTTTTTGGGGTGATACCACATAATACACAGATTTGATGTGTAATTTAACTGTTTTTGACCGCCTGAGAATTGATAAAAATGGTCAAAAATCTCTCCTCAATACGACATTAAGATACCAAGACCTTGAGGAACACCATAGAAAAAATCATGCTGTAATTTAGTATCAGAGACCCCTTATTAAGGTATTATTATCTTATGAATGTCGCCTTTGCTTTTCTTTTTCCCCCTCCTCCATTTTACATTTACACTCACCAGAACGAAGGTCAGCTCCACGACGACGACTCTGACTTCATCCTGAACGATGCCAGCGTGAGCTCCATGTACGCCGATGTCACAGTCAGCACGGACGCCTCAGGGTCCCGCACCGTCAACCGCAAGCGCTCCTCCACCAACAGCACCGGTGCTGACGAAGGCCTGGACCACGAGCTCGCCATGGCGGAAAACGAGGTGGCGATCAGGGGCACTCGCCTCGTCCTGCCCATGGATGACCCGGTGGATCCCCCGACCACCGTCACCCTGCCCCCGCCACCTTCCCCGCCACGCTCCGACCCTCGCAGGCACAGACTGTAAGAAGTTCGTTTTCAACTTCAAAAACCACAAATCATCTGACTTCACAAAAAAACACATCTGTTGGTTGATTTGTTTGGATTTTTGATTGAAATAACAAACAGCTTTTACAGTACGAGTCGTTAAAAAGCACCACCTCTCTGTCTAACGTGGTTTTAAACTAGAGTCAGCTTTGTCACAGACTTGAGGCGTGCTTGATTTAACTCACCATTTGGGTGGATTACTGTAATCTTGAATGTGAATGCACTACACGTAAGGTAAGATACTGTAAATCAAGCGCTCCTCAAGTTTTAAAGGTTACTTAAAATCATCTGAGATGCACATTTAGCAACCGTTTGAGGAAGCTAAAAAAAAAAAAGCGGGGCTTTAGTATTTGCTCCTAAGTTTGTACTACTGTGGTGATATGCCAGTGCTGTTATCTATGCTCTCTAAAAGCCCCGACTCCCTCCGGCTGGACGGGGCCATTCCTAAACGTTTCATATGCAGTTTACTCTTTTTTTTTCTCTGTGGTGAAGTTGCTCCTGACAACAGGACCTGTATCTGTCAAGCTTCCTTCAAGTATTTGTAAGATGATCTACAGTAACACTAACATTTAAGGCAGTTCACTTTGCTCTGGTACCACTGAGGGTAACTTTACACTACAGTTACACTACGAATCTTACTTTTCTATTGATAGACTAGTTAAAGGGATAGTTGGGAATATGTCAAGTGGGGTGTTAGGAGTTAATCATCCATAGTCAGTTTTACCTGCAGTACATGGAGGTTGCCACGTCCCCCAGGTTTGGAGAAGCAGCAGGAGCACCAGTGTAGGAAGCTACGCAAAGCCACCAAACTCCATAGACAAAATGTTTTAACTTAAAACACATTAGTTGCTGGTCTACCTCTGCCTTGATTGGTTAGTCTCTAACACCACTTCCTAACTGGATGCAAATGTAAGATTGTTTCAGGGTTTTTTTTTTTCCAAGGCGGATGTCCTAACTTGCTGTGTGCATCAGCAAAACAGGCTAAGCAACATATTGCTTGTTTGGAAAATCACTCATCCTGTCGTCCTATTTTGGCACAGTTTCGCACACTTATGTCACCTCCAGCCAATTTTCTTTGGTCAAAACTGAGGCTGACATCCTTGATGTTTGTTTCCCCTCATTATATCCTTTTTTAGTGGTTGAATTACATTTTGTTGCTCACCCTGTCCACAGCAGTATGTTAGCTTAGCTTCTTACTTCTTACTGGTATTCCTCTCTGCTTCTCTAAGTTGGGGCCGATCACCCTGACCTGCAGGTAACACACTGACTTAAGGCTGCAACTAACAATTATTTTCATAGTTGATTAATCTGTCGATTATATTCTCGATTAATCAATTATTTGTTGGATCTATAAAATGTCAGACAATGGTGAAAAACAGTCAGTGGTCCCCAAATATCAAGGTGATGTCCTCAAATGTCTTGTTTTGTCCACAATCCAAAGATATTCAGTTTACTGTCAGGAGTTAAGAAACCAGAAAATATTAACTTTTAAGTAGCTGGAATCAGAGAATTTTTCTTTTTTCCCCCTAAAAATGACCCAAACTGATTATCAAAATAGTTGGCGATTATTAAATGAATAGATTAATAACTCATTCTTCAATTAATTGCTGCAGCTCTACACTGACTATGGATGAGTACCTCATGCAACCCTACCTGAAATAATCCAAACTATCCCTTTAAGTGTCTGGTGCGTTTGCTTCCCTCTTGAAGTTCATTGGTGAAAGAGGGTTTAAGTTGTGTTTGACCAAGGTGGGAGCAACTACACAGACATCTGTGATGGAAGCAGTAGGAGGAGTTGTGAATTTTAAACTTCACAAACTCAAACTACTTCCACGTGTTTCCGGGAGCGTCTCTTTTCTATCTTAAATTTTTAGCGCTGCCTGCATCTTCTTCTCTTCTTGATCAGTCTTTTCTCACTTATTAATTTATTTATTTAACAAAAATGATGTATTTATGTAATGATTTATTTTGTTTATTTATTATTTATTTATTGTTTTGTTGTGCATCATATTGCCCTGTTCAAAAATATGAGTGCTCAACGGTGAAAGCACCTTTTCCTAAAAAACAAACAAACAAACAAACAAAAAACTATGATTCTTCCCACACAAGATAGATTGTACAGTAGGGGAGTCACGAGGGAGGATATTAATTTTTTTTTTACCATGTGTGCATGTGAAAATATCTCCTTCCCATATTGTAGCAGATCCCTCTACTTTATCCTTTGGAAACTAGAGCTTCCCTGTGCGTGTATTTTACAAGTATGTGTGTGTGGCTGATGTCCGAATGAAACTGTCGAAATCTACTGACGTGGTTTTTAGGGCTAATGTCTGTTTCTGGGTTTTCTTTTCTCATATGGTTTAATCTTCTTTCTAAACAAAAACAAACAAAGTAACTGCCGTGTCTTTGTGACGTTGTATCATCAAAGATGATTCTGAGGGCTGGCTGAACTGTTTTGAATTAAAGTGCCTATTCAGAAATTCAATTACTTTGTGTAGATTTGTACATATTTTGATTTGAAAATGTGCAGTAAGATGATCTTTCTTCATTTTTATATGACACTGAACCCTTTGATTGCTTTTGAATACTATATTCCCAGTATGATTGATCCATCCTAAGTCCCGCCTCCTTTCACTCTGTGCTCCAATAAGTGGAACCTTGGTCAAGTTTGTCCTTCCCTGTTTCCTGTACTTACCTATACTGTGTGAGGTTCTTCTATATTGATAAGAAAACCAATGGTTAAAATATGCTCCTGGGGGATCTGTAAAAGTGACACATATATAAAGTATAGTCACATCTTAAAGGTAGAATAAACAGGGTTTGTCAGTTGCTGTTTGTAGGCCTCAGAAAGATTGATTGTTGGGTATCGTTTCCACGACGACAACTTTTTTATTTTTCAGTTTTTGGTTTTTAATTCAGAATGAAAATCTGTAGAATTGTGCCGAATGCTTTTTTGCTTGTATTGTGATAGACAAAGATTGTTTTTGATCAAAAATAAGCACACAATACATTAAAACAACCTAAAATTACCTCAAGCAGGGCTGAAGGAAATATTTAGCAGATTTTAGTAGAACCGTTTAATTTTAGATTTTTTTTCTCCAACACTTAAAAACAAAGTGTGAAGATTTGTTAGACAGCATTTTCGGAAAATCCTGAATAGTTTGCCTTTAAATTACCGAATGTTTGCAAAATGCTAGCTAACTAGCTCACTAATCTACAGCAATTAACTAGTTACATCTAATAGCTACTATTAGCAAAACAATTAACTAACTAGCTAGCTACATCAATCATAGCTAGCTAGTTACATCTGATAGCTAATGGTAGCAAAATGATAACCAACTTGCTGGCTAATCTACAATTGTTAGCTAGCTTGTTACCAAGCCAGTGTTTTGCTAACATTAGCTAACTTAAGATGTGACTATAAATCCTCCAGCAACATCTTTTAACCATCTTCAAAACTGGTTTCCTTTTAAACATAGAAGAGTCTAGCATGTTGCTTATCTCAGTACAGGAAACAGGAAATGAGAACGCTCTTGCAAGATTTGTACATGTTGTTTCTTCATTGTGCAACTTGTACAAACTAATGTTAGATAGTGTGGCAATGCTGTGGTTTAAATATAGGTAAGGCAGCATTTACTCTCAAAAGAGCCATTTTGTTATTTGAATTCAGAACAAAAAGGGGCGGGACTTAAGAAGGGTCGATTAGGCCGTTAGGTGGCTTCCTGTAAATGTAACTATTTGTTTTTGGTGTATTCAAAAAGGTGGAGAGCCCAAAAGAGTGCAAATTAAAACAATGTACTTTCATTCATGGGATATAACAAGAGTCACTAATATTTTATGGGATATAATCATTTTGTGAACAATGTGCTTGTGGAAAATGTGTACTTGATCAAAACGTATTTGTGACTTTTTAAAATGGCACAATTTAGGACAGAATTTGAACGCAACACGAACCTGCCGACCTCTCTCAGGCCTTTTATTTGCCAGTAAGGTCAAGGGAAAGATACCACCAAATCTTTACTGATGCCGTGTTCTATCTTTTTTGCTCCTTGTTTGGCAACCGAGCTCGTCTCTTGTGTTCCCGCCTC
Source organism: Lutjanus campechanus (assembly GCA_027495735.1). NCBI lineage: Eukaryota > Metazoa > Chordata > Actinopteri > Lutjaniformes > Lutjanidae > Lutjanus > Lutjanus campechanus. The sequence continues at coordinate 8,234 of JAJHUR010004356.1, read as the reverse complement.
AGTGAGAGATATTTTGCGCTGAGGCATCTCCTTATTTAACTCGTTTGTCCTGTTTTCTGCTCAGCGGGTTTTATAGATTTATGTGACTGACGTAGAAATGAATTCCTGGTCAAAGTCACATTTTTAGAAATGTTTGTTTTAATTGTGTTGAGCTGCACATGAGTTGTCTTTTTGATCTTAAAGCGGTACTCTTAATATGAGTTACGATGGACATGATTGTTTTTCCCCCTTACAGTAAGGTACCTTTTGATTTTAATTTGTTTAAATGTAACTGAACCATAAACACACACACACACACACACACACACACACACACACATATACAGACTTTGTATGGAACTTTGAAGAAACTGTTGTAATCTTATAATAGCAACAACGCCTAAACCTAAAAACCTGAACATGTTTGATTAAGTTTCTACTGTTGGTAGAAACTGTTGACAGTTGCATTTGTGAAAGGTACACCTGCAATAGGTCTATATGTGAATGTTTTTTAATTAATGTGAACTCCTGTTGAGGGGGAAATGATCTCAGATTTAATAGATTTTCCTCTGTGTAGTCCTGGCGTTATTAACAGTGTCTCCTCAGTCAGACATCTTGCAAGTGTACTAAAAAATAAAAACATTATGGAAAATGATGTGTCTCTTTTGAATTATACAGTCCCATAATTTCCTCCCAACACCTGTTTGTTCTATATCGTGAAGAGATTTAAAGGGGCAGTTCACCCCCCCCCAAAAAATCCAAAATACACATTTGTCTTCTGGCCTGTCAATGAAACATGAAACTGCGTATTTTTTGGTTCTTTGAGCACCACAAGCCGAGTGGCATCTAGTTCCATTATATTCAAGAGAAGGTCGATATCTCAACGGCCAAAATCTCCAAAACTCTGCAACTCACACCAGAACAGTCTAGATGTATAAACAACACTACAGGTAAGAAGACAAAGAGGTATTTTGGATTTTGGGGGTGAACCGTCCCTTTAAGAAACCTTAATTTTTATTTCATTTTCTATCCCTTCAATGATTCATGCTTCAAAAGTCTTACTTACCATGATACTCCTGCTGTGACAACTGAGCAAACCCCATCTGCTGATGAAGACTGAGATGCAGTCGAAAGCTCTGGAAAAAGAAAGTTTAAACAGAGTCAGTCAAAGATGAACCTTCACGCTCCATTTTCTGATTGTTTACGTTCTCTTAAATTATGCTGGAAACATTTACATTACCAGCTAGTATAACAAGGCTGCTGTCTTTTTAGTGGGTTCACACCAGGGTTACTGTAGTTTTGTATTTTTTCATTAGTTTTTTATTTTGTTTCTAAACTTTTGTTTTCAATTCAGTTTAGTTCCATTTAGTTTAGTTTTTCTTGTTTAAAAATGTTTAGTTTTAGTTGAGTTTTTATTGGTTTCAGTGTTATTTTTTAATATAATGTGGGGGGTCGTTTTCATACTGAAACTAAAGACATTTCCTGTGTATTTTTATTAGAGCTCGACCGATATATCGACCATCTGATATTATCAGCCCAATACTGATCTGTCAGTCAAAATCCGTACTGGCATGTATGTTGTCTGATATGTGCAGATAACATACAACATACAAAACATACAAGATAACATACAAAACTGAGTAGAACACTAATGAATTTGAACATATCCAAAGAGGTTAAATACCTGGGTTTCCCACCATTTGGTTAGACTAGCTCTGACTAGTCTGACAGGCATGAACTGATGAAGCTTCTTGGATAAGAGGCGAAACGTCTTCAGAAAAAGGCTTTTTGAACAAGTCCAGTTGCTTTTGATTTAATCTTGCTTTGGCTTATAATGACCTGGACGAATGAGAACATTCACGGACACGTGCAGATATGAAAACTTTTCTTTAGATAGAGAGTAAACTATTAAAGTTTTTTTAAATTTTTTTCCCCCTAATTTTTTATCTTATTTTAGTTAATATTATAAGGACAGAATGTTTCAGTTTATTTTAGTTCAGTTTTAATATATTTTTTCTAAAGTCTACTTTTGATTTTTATTTCTGTTAACTAAAATTTTTTTGATTTTTTTTTTTTTTTTCACACAATTTTAGTTTTTTAGTTTATCTTTGGGTAAAGGAGCAATACAATTGTGCTTGCAAAAATGAGTACAGCAGTCAAAAATGCAGGTGGTAGCCACTGACTGTAGGTTGAATAGGTTTGAAATCCAATTTAGCATTCAGTCAGTAGTTTAAGAGACTTGTTTCCCCACATCCCCTTCCTCCCCAGGCTGAGGAAACTTGAGCCTGCTGCAGGAACACTGCAGGAGTCAAAGAGGAGCGAAACATAGTAAATTGACAATGACAAGTGAGGACAAGTCCTACACTGTAAGCTGATGAGCTGTTTTTAACTGTCAATGTAAAGTTAAACCGGTTATCAGGTCCACTGCTATGAAAATACACACCTGAATTGGAGTTCAGTGACAGCCTGCCAGACTCCATTAACATATTACTCAATTTAACCGTTATAAACATCTACTTCAACTAAAAGATTGTTAATGATTTCTTACAACCACCAAACAGACACTTCCTCATTCAGCGAACACTTCGGCATTAATTTGAACTTTAATTAACATGAAACGGGCAAACTAAAACAGTTATTCCATCCCAGAACAGAAAATTTCAAAGGATGCCGCCTGGATATTAAGGAGTCATTAAGGTTTTTTTGGGGGGGGTACCTGGATACTTAATAACACCATGTAATCTACTTAGTTACTTTCAAAATCACAACTGACCACTGAGTACAAGATGAATTTATATCTAAACCTTGGAGGGGGGGTCTTCAATAAGGTTATCTGATTGCAAACAGGCCAATGAAAACAATGACATATGGACGAGATCACTAAACACTGCAACAGCACAGGTTTAGCCTAAGGATGTTAATGATTAATCATTAATCCGCATCGAAAATTTCACCAATGAAAACTATATCCATGAACATTTAATCGGTAGTAGCCTACATCTTTTTGTCTGGTGGAGCCATTTATTGAATAAGGACACTTAAACATTTAAATGAGAAAAAAAGACAAAACAAAACAGAAAACATGTGTTTTGTGTCTTATGCATTATTAATTATTAATCTATTGTGAAGTTGGGAGTAATTTAGACTGAAGATTTGGAGAAACAGAAACCTCTAATTGAATATCTGCTATTGATAATTTATTAAGTGGTTAAAAAGTAACTAATACTGAGTAGTTTGTAAGATGAGACCTTTAGACTTTTTCCACCAGTACTTTTACTTGTAACTGAGTAATATTAGTAATGTAACAGTACTTGAGTACAGCATTTCGGTACTCTTTCCACCACTGTTCTTTTATTTTGAAGGTAAACTCGCCCCGCTTCATTTCGAACGTAACGGTTCCTCTTTTATTTTGAAGGTGAGACATCCTGTTTCCAGAGTAACCGTGCAGACCGCGCGGAGCTTGACGCAGGCGCAGACGGCAGTGCAGTACAGTAGTTTATAACGTGTGAGGGTCTCGTTAAAGCGGAGTACAGCTGCCTCCACACCGGTCAGAGAGCACCGCTCATCCCCGCCGCAGTCACCGCCCTCAACCCGGTAAGACGGCTGACAAACACCGCTGTTTATTTCACTCTTTAACAAAACCTGTTTTACTCTGCAGCCTGTTTTTAGACAAATCTGACCGGTTTCTGCGGGGCTGTAAGGTAGTTTGAACTTGAGCATACAGGTTATACGCCAGACTCTTTAATCTTTTATTGGTCCATTGTTAATACGTGACCATTATTAAGTTATTGACATAAATGAAAAGCAGCTCCTCTACAGTATGTCCCACTAACAAATGTACAGCAGCAGGTAAGTTAACTGTCTTCCTCTCTCACACATCTTATTTCATCCACATTTCACTTGCAAAGCAGCGTTTTGATATCCGGAGAGGAAACAAGTCTTAAAGTTGTCTGGGGCGTTGGCTGTCTGTCTATCCGTCTCCTGTAAGTGTGAGTGTGTGTGTGTGTGTGTGTGTGAGCTACAGTTACATGCTGACTGGTGGAAGCCTGGGCTGCTCCTGAAATCTGTTTCCAGTTAGGAAGTCTCCTTTTTTTTCACTCAGTGATGGAACCACTGAGGCAAAAAATGCATCACAGAGGTCAATTAAAATTCCTCGACTGCTATTTTTCATTGTCCTGTGTGTGTGTGTGTTCATATGTTGGCTCTCCTTGCTATCGTTATTCTGAAAGTGGTTGTGAATGGTTGTAAATTCAAGATGCATGTGTGCAACTGACCTTTTTCTTTCTTACACACACACGTTTAGGCTGTAACAGGTCACGTATGACAGATCCTGTGACTGCAACTTTTAAGATATAGGAAGATTATTCATAGATTGAAAAAAAAAGGTAATCAATTAAATGACAGATCCCCTCCAGACAACATATGGTGAAACTGCAGTGCCACCACAGCTGCAAGATGCAAAGTTTTAAATCAAGTTTCTTTGTATTGTATAGTATACTCTAAGTTTTCTTATTTAGATGTAGGGCTGCCCCCTGAAAGTCAAAGGTTCACATCATCAGTCAGAGCCCCCTCGGTCGACTAAGATTCTTAATGTTAATGTTGTGTGTTACTGAAACAAATGCACAGGGAGAACATTTCAATGAAGAACTGTAAAGAAGAGGAATTGTATATTTATATTAGCTGAAAAATCCTCTTGACAATGTGCTGGTTGCTAACTTAGAAGAGAAGGTGAAACAAGTGGTAGGTAAGCAAGTTTCAGCTCTTGTTTTTTAGCTGCAGCATTGTGCCCAAAGCAAACTGAGTTTCAAAATCACCACAAACCACAAAGGTAACTGATGAAGGGGGGAGTGATAGAAACAGAGTGCAAGTGATGCACTCGCTTGTTTCTTGTGTTTGTTTTTTTGGTACCGACAGGCTCAGATTGTTCTCACGTTCTCATGTCTGACACCATCATGGAAGGGACAGAGACAGAGAGAGACCTTTTTTTTTTTTTAAAGGGAAAGATAGAAACAAACAGCTGTTTTATTGCTGTAGTCAAAAACTCCCTTTAAAAAACTGTCATTTTAAATCGAAACAAAATGAAACTCACCAGAAACATCTTGGTTCTTCTTTCCACTGTTCCAAAAATCACCGACTGGTTTGGTTGAAATAAATCCTTAACTCATGGTATGAAGGAGTGCGGAGCATGCAGGGCAGGTGATGCCAGACAGCAGCTGCAGTGATGCAGCCTGGGGAGAGAAAAGTAGTTATAACTGAACTTTAGGAGGACATACACTTTTACTTTCTCTGGCTGTGTGAAAATCTGATGTTTTTACATCACAGATGATAAAGAAAGGTGTTAAAATGCAAGTCTTATTGATAAAACATACTCATACAGGCTGATATAGGAATTTATTGTGGTGCACTGAACCGAACCCAGACTCATACCAGAGATGGCAGTGAAGTTTCTAAAACATGGATTTATTCATCTGGTATTGTGCCCAACTTTAGTTGATCATAATATATCGGGTAGCTGTGTCACGATTTCAAGTCTAAATCAAAAATCGACCCAAAAGTGCTAAACTGAAAATGTATCAGAAGGAAAAGCAGGATCAGTATTTAGGATCAGTATAGTATTTTCTTTTTCTATCCACACCCGCTTACTAGCTTTGGGTGCGTGCACAAAGGAAAACCAAGTAGACAGCAGCTACACTTCTATATTTTTTTAAAAGAAGAATTTGAACATCTAAATGACAGTTGTCAGGGCATAAAACTAATAATCTGTTGATCTATACAAGTCAAGACTCAATAGTCTAACGATGGTGTTGGTGAAAAATTGAAATGTGACCTTTAAATCGAAATTCAAATCAAAACGTGGATTGGGAGAATCGTGCCCCCGTAATATGAGGTATGAGGTGCAGATGCTCTGGTTTAAGATGAAACAAAACTTTTCTGTGGATGTCAGTTTTTGAGCCCTAACAAAGGGCCAAAATGTGGCCTGCAACAGACCAGGTGAGCTTTGTTTTTAGCGTAGCAGTTGTTGATGACTTACTGTACGTCCATGACTGTCCGGTTAAGAGAAGTGAGGAGTCGGCGGTTGGTACAAAACAGAGCAGTCAACAACATATGTTTTTCAAGAATTGTGAAACATCACAACCACGCCTAAATAGATTTTTAAAAAAACAAGACTAAAAGGGGAAGGTGACCTTTTCAAGTAAGATGACAAAAGGACACATAATGTTTGGTGAAATAATATCTTCATACAGGAGGTGTTGCAACTGGAGTCAAGTGTCATCTAAAGGACAGTAAATGTTGCTGATTTAAGCAGTCATATGGAAGTACTCTCAGTATTTCTAACAGGACACAGACAGTAAGCAAACCAAGACCCATATGTGTGACTGACCTTATACTGTCTGACACACACACACACACAGCAAAAAGACGTAGAGGGTTTTCAGTCTGATTGGGAGCCGGTGCCTGCATGTTAAAGAAATTACCATGAGCTCATTCCCCATAAAATACATCACAGGCTCGTAAAACTTTATGCAATTTGTCTGACTTCATGTCACGGTAACTCCCTGTTGTGTTTTGCCTGTTGTGATTTTAACAGGAGAGAATGTAAAGGGGATACAGGCACTATGTTGTTCTTTTTATTGATCCCCAGTGATAACCTAACTGAGATTTTGATGGAGTTTTAGTGCTCAGACAACAAGTGAAGCAGGTTTTGATTGAGAAACTTGGCTTTGTGTTATCTTTGACCTGCAGCCATTAGCCTAAAGCCTATTGTGACGTGTTTGGGTGCGCTGACGTTAATTTGTGGTTCTGAAATTGACAGAAAAAAAGCTTCTGTGTTGCTTTGTATTATGTGAAAGGAAGGAAGTCAAATCTAGATAGCTATATGCCTGGGGCACCCAAGTTCTTAAGGTGCTGCAGTTGCTCACCCAATTAAATGGTTAAACATTACAGGTGTTTTGATTTAAAGAAATAGCATGCTTTTAATGGTATTTCTTGAAAAGATTGATATCCTTCTATAGCCAGCTACAGCCAGCAGATGGGTATTGTAGTTTAGCATAAAGATTGGAACAGAGCTGCAATGATTAGTTGATTATTAATCCACTCTAAAATTAATTGTCAAATATTTTGATAATCGATTAATCATTTCGAATCCGGGAAAAAAAGGCTAAATTCTCTGATTTCTGATTTGTGAATATTTTCTTTATTCCTTTCTGACAGTAAACTGCATATCTTGTCTTTTCTGGACAAAACAAGACATTTGAGGACATCATCTTGGACTTTGGGAAACACTGATCAACATGCTTCACCATTTTCTGACATTTTATGAACCAAACAACTAATCGATTAGTGGAGAAAATGATTGACAGATTGATAAATAATGAAAGTAATCATTACAGGAAAGACTTGAAAAGTGTTTCTCAACTGACAAGATTATGACAGGATTAATTAATCAAGAAAATAATCGAGAGATTTATGGACTGTGAACATAATTGTTAGTTGCAGCCCTCGATTAGAAGCAGGGGACTACAGCCTGTTCCTGTCTGAAGGCAACGAAAATCCACTTCATAGCACATCATAAGGTCATCAATTAACATGTTATATCTTATTTGTTAAATCCGTTCAAAAACCAAAGTGTAAAAATGACAGTTTGTGGTTTATATGAACAAAACACCAGATGCAAAGAGGCACCCATTCACTCCAATGAGAATTGCTCACCGAGTGCATGAGCCAAAAAAGTCTTCTAGCTTCTTCTTTCTCCTGCTCGCACGGCCTGTGCGTTTCTGCTCAGTCCATCGGAAAGTTTAACACAAACAATGTAAAACCTCCATGGATCAAAAGTTAATAGAAAAAAAAGTCAAAATAGAAAAATTCTAAGCAAGGCTGAGTGGCAAGTCGCATTTCTTTTATATGTTTATGGTTTATACACCAGGACTATTTCTTAGCTGGAAGCAGTGACTTCCTGAAGTTTTGTTGTTACTGTGAGGTTGCCAGGCAACTAGCAGCGACAGGTAAAACCACAGCTAGTCAATTTTACACTTTTGTTTTTAAGTAAATGAGTTATTAATAAGCTTTAGAGGTGCTGGTAGGCAGAACAAGGCTAGCTGTTTCCCCCCATTTCCAGTCTTTATGCTAAGCTAAGCTAAGCTAAGCTAACAGTCTCCTGGTTGTAGCTTCATATTTACTGTACAGACATGAGAGTGATATCAAGGGAAGCAAAGACAAATAGGCTATTTCCCAAACTGTCAAACAATTTCTTTAAA
>JAJHUR010004351.1:2129-16838 GCA_027495735.1 Lutjanus campechanus | reverse complement strand
TTTTTTTTTTTTTTGTTGCTAATGATGTTTGTGAAACGGTTCATAGATTTTAAGAAATTTCCTAATGATTAAAAACTCCTCCGCCAAGCCTGCACATTACTCTCTCTGTGTGTATCTGTTGCTTTAATGATAGAAAATGTTTTTTAATTCAAGTTAAGATCAGCAGTTCATGAGAAATGCCCCCACTTTGCCAAACAATCCTGGATCTCCACCAGAAATTAATCACTTTTTCTTTGGCCCCACAGCTTCATATATTTCCCCCAGATATCACTGAAATTAGCCCAGTTTTTATTTAATAACCTGCTAATTAACATACAGCCAATAGAAACAATAAGCAGAGGACTGGGGGCTGATTTTGTGCAGCTTGAGTCTGTATTCTGGAGTGTTTTGATAAAGGAAAATCCTAATAACAGACGGATATCGGGGGGGAAAACTTGTGTTTTTTTGTAATGCTGCCTGTCTGTCTTTCTGTCTCTACCATCTGCTGTTTTTTCCTCCTATCTTCCCTGCTGCCATCACTTCCATTCTCAACTTTCCTGATAACAAACAAACCGAGAGGTTTCTTTTTTTTTTTTTACAATTCACTGGTCTGAAGCTGCAGCCCTTCCAACTTCATACTGTTATCTGTTGGTTTACTTGTTTTTTTTCTTCTCTCTCCTTTCACCGCCTTTATCTCTCTGATAGAGTAAACCCAGGTTTCCATCCAGCTGTCTAACAAATTCAAACAAACCTGAGAAATGTTCTTTTCATTCTTCTGGAGTCGACTACAGTGTAAGCTGGTCACATTTCATGCTTATATGCGAAGAAATACTTCATGAATTGTAATTTAGTTATGATTTTTCTTTGCCGTTGCTTCGCTGCTCTTTGCAGATGATGCGGCTCTGTTTGCTCCATCAGACCGTGACGTTCAGCACGCTCTGGAGCGCTCTGCAGTCGAGTGTGAAGTGAATGGGAGGATACTGAGCACCTCTAAGTCTAAGGCGACGGTCCTCTGCCTTGAAACGGTGGATTGCTTGCTCAAGAGTGAGGTTAAAGCCGAGCGTGGGATCAGAAGGTAGCTTGGCGTGGTGTCGGCGGTAGAAACGTGGGCGGTGTACCCGACAAAACTTTAAACTGCCCGGTCGATCTATGTTCCAGCTCGTGCAGGGGATCAAAAGAGAGATTTCTGGCCAACAAAAAGAAAGAAAAATCTCTCTGTTTTTTCTTTAAATTTGGCATCCATAGCTAAGTTATAAAGATGCAAGACGACGAGCCAACATCACAATTAAGAGGAAAAATGCACTGAGCCATAGATGCAAGCTGTGACGTAAATTTTAATTGACAAAATATTAAAACTTTTAAAATTTGGTGTATAGGCTACATATTTTAACAGTTGGCAAAAGAATCACTGTGAAAAATGGCTGAAATGACTCAAAACTTAAAGACAACGTAGTGCAGAAGATTTCTGAGTGTTGAGACCAACTCAGACGCTAACGTTTGGAAATAAACTTCAAAAAGTTTTGCCAGCCTATAGTCTTTAATATTATAAAATAAATATTAAAATTTCACTTTCCCTTGAATTTTTTAAATACATTTTCTGGTGGTTTCTAAAGTTCAGAAGATTTAAGTTTAACTAAAGAAAAAAAGTCAATTATCTCATTGTTAGTAAAACTTTTTCAGAGAATCAAAACTCGAAACTTGAAATTTTGAGTTCTCTCAACTTTGTTCATGAAGGAACTAAATTACCGATTCTGTTCACTCATAGACATGATCAGCTCACTTCCTACAATAAGCACATCTTATTAATAATTATCATACCAATGAATGTCAAAGCGCTTGAAATGTGCTGGGGATAAACAGTCGCATTGATGTTTGCAAACTCCAGCTGAAGGGGTGACGTGTTCTTGACCCTTCATTCATGGTGTCAACTAGACGTCACAAAAAGAAAAAAGAAGTCAGCAGACGTCCTAATTCAGACATAAACTGAAATCGTCCGAGTCATTTAAACGAAAAGCATAAAATCTCTACGTTTGTTGAAGCTGGAACCATGAATGAAATGTTTTTGCATGAAAAACTGCAATTATCAAAGTAGTTTCCAATTAAAGTGAAATAAGCTTGTGGCCTGTTTTGACCCGACTCCTCAAAGAATCAGAATCGAGAATCTTTAAGAACCAGAACTTAAAATCCAAATGATACCAAACCTTATTCTTTGGGGCAACTCTGCAGAGACTTCAGGCTTTAATATCACGATGCTACAAAGGACAAATGGCTCAGTAATCGAATGGCATCGACCCCCGATCCAACCCTACTGCACACTTCTGGTTTAAGCACCACTCATGCCTGGTTTATCGCCCATTCTTTCCAAAAATGGATACAGATAAATGAGTTGGTTGAACGGAATATATAGACCATGGTGTACTTGCTCATCCCTAGAAACAAGCTTTCAATTGCATCTCAATGATGCAGAACTCACTGAAGAGATCATATTCCTCATCTTGCTTGGGAAGATCTTCAAAAACCAGTCCAGTCCAGCAGACTGGACTTCAAAATACCAGTCTGCTGCCAAAGCCACCCAGCAGAAAATGGATGCATGTATGTTTCCTCTTCTTGAAACAGAGCGGGGCAAAGCAATAAACGCTTCAATAATGACCGATCAGCGGCGGCGGAGCCCACAGATTTAACCTCCACGAGTTCAGGGCGGCGAGACGCACGATTCCACATCAGTGGAGATTTTCTTCACACCTTCCTTCCCACGATTTCACACAAAGATACTGAATCTGTGACTAAGAACGACAGCGGGGTGAAAATCAGATAAATAAACACCCTGACGGACAAACAGGCAGAGTTCAGCCGCACAAAGTTCACAGAACAAACAAACAAACTCTCTCAGGCTCTGATTCATTCTGCTGCACAGAGCAGCTCGCGTCATAAATTTATAAAATCTATATCATGTAGCCGCTTTGTAATTATAAAAACACCGGGGCTATAAATAACACGGTGTGTATTGACTTTGGGTGTGTTATGAACTTTTCAACTGTGTCCCAGAGCGTGTGTGTGTGTGTGTGTGTGTGTGTGTGTGTGTGTGAGTGTGTGTGTTGACTAACCTATTGGGAGAGAGAGAGGAATTGGTCATTTTCTCGGGACTCTATCTGATCTATCGTCTTGAGAGGTGGAACAGGAGTTGTTTCACACTCGCTCACACACACTCTCACACACACAGCAGAAAGTCAAAATCCAATTATGGAGGTAGCTGGAGGAAAAGGTTACTCCTCTCGCTCTCTCATTGGTCGCAAAACCCACTTTTCTCTCCCATTTTTTTTTCCATCTATCTCCCCGCTCTTCCAATACTTTACATCTGTCATCCTCCCTCTCGTTTCCTCCATTTCTACCTCCAACTTTCAATATTGTTCCTCTTCTTTTCACCTCTAAGATCGAGAGAACGACGTAATTGTTCATGTTTATTTCAGGGCTGGGTACTTTTAAAAGGTTGGATATTAACACGACCGAAGCATCAAAATGCCAAAGTTTGGTTTTCCCTCTGATGCCCTGCTGGAGTTTCTGATGTGGTGATATCTTTACTTGTTGCAAAAGCAGCCCACCGCTCCTGCTAGTTAGTCTGTACCCGCCCAGTACCATGAGCTCACCGGCTAACTGAGCTAACTAGCGGTTAGCGTCTAACCACAAACAACAAGTAAAGCTTTGTCCATCAGTGAAGTCCATGATTCACAGAAAGATGAGGCAGACAAGCTGGAGGACATCAGAGGGAAAATCAGAAAACATTTTCTTAATTAAATCTAATCCAGTTTCACCAAAATCAGTGAATAAAGTTGTGTTTTGAACAGGAATCAGTGAGGGCCAGCAGCCAGAAACACTCTTCTCCTGAAAACAACACAGATGGGTGGCACATCTTTGCATCTACATCTTGTTATCTTATAGGCAGTCTCAATCTGAAGAAAGGTCTGAGTCCGCACGTACACATTCTGCCTTGTTTGCATTTCTTTAAACCAATCACAAACATCTTGGGTGGAGCTATAAGCCCAGGATGCAGCTCAGAGGTCGTTCTTGTTTCCCAGGAACTTTGAAAAGACAGATAGCAGACGCAGCGATACCACAGAAAACTTATACCTGCATCGTGCATCCGGTGAGTCCGACTGTCTTATAGGTGACAGCGGTTTTACCAACCCTGTCTTCTAGAAATGAAGTAGTCTGGGTGGATGACATGCAAACAAAGTGCAGGATTTTAACACCACGGTTGCAGATTTGCGTCCAGACTCCAGTGAGACACGTGCTTTGGTTACAGTCAGGAAACATTACAATTTTGGTTCAGATATGGCAACAAAAGCACTTTGTCCACCTGACTTGAGTCCTGTTGCAGCTATGAGCTTAGTTAGGGTCAGAGAAAGATGACTGGGTTAAATATTAATAAAAACATCTCATGTCACACACACTGCTGTCTTTTGAATAAAGCTGTACTCACTACGAGTGGATCGTGTCTTGCAGGATTGCCTATTTTGGTGGAAAACAAATTAAATAGGTTAAATACTCCAGCTTCCTTAATTAACAACATTTCCTCATTATATTAATATAAATATAGTTGGATTGTCAGTACATTTGCCACAAAAAAGGAATTTAAAAAACGCAAACATCAGAAACATGAGATTTCTGATGTAAATCATTAAATAGCTTAAAAAAGCAGAATCGGATGCAGTCTTTCAGTATTTATAATGTTCACAGATGTAGTATTCATTAAGATGTAACAAGTCTTTTGATGTCCTGTAGTAATTCCTGTTAGTCTGCATGACTGCGCAAGTTCAGTTAAAGTAGGAATTATCTAGTAAAGGCCACGGTCTGGACATTAAAAACCCTCTTTATCACATGCCAGGCCCATAAAAGAAGTGTTGTTCCAAGCATAAAGAGTCAGTTTCCCTCCTCCAGAGGTCGTGACCTCCTGAGAAAGATTCCCTCAGAGAAAAGACGGGCAGGAAATGAGCGTCTTCATGCCTCTCTGGCTGTTAATGCAGACAAATTTGATGCTCTGCTGAACTTGACCCATTTTCATGGAGTGTTTACCAACAGCTTTCTATACGTGATCTCTACATTAAGGATCGTACAGCTGTTTCCTCTGTTTATCGTCTCTGAGGACGTTTCACTCGAGTCTGTATTAACATTTCTGAACTGTATATGAAAATAAGTGGAAACTGTTTGAACTATTTCGATACGACACCTGAGTTTTGGCACCGATGTCACAATAAAAGCATGCATTCATTGATGCATGTTGCTACGGCAACGGGAGCACATGCGGATGCTGCAGCTGGTGGCTCCTTCAAACTTTTTCTTTTTTTCAGCTTTATTGCTAAAAGACCTATGACAGAAATACACTCCTAGACACTGGAAAAGCCAGCACAGGGATTCTCTTCATTATCAATTAATCTGTCGATTATTTTCAATTAGTTGTTTGGGCTGTAAAATGTCAGAAAATATGTTGATCACTATTTCCAAAAGCCAGAGGCAACATCTTCAAATGTCTTATTTTGTCCTCAAACCAAAGATAATCAGTTTATTCACAGAGAAAAGTTAAAAAACAGAAAATATTCAAATTTAAGAAGCTAAAATCAGAGAATTTGGACATTTTTTTCAATTAAAAAATGACTCAAGATGATTAATCAATTAAAAATAGTCAATTAATAATCAGTGCAGCTCTAGTGGGGTTTGGATTAAAGAACCGTGGACCTTGAGATGATCAACAATACACACGGCATCTTTCAACCACCAGGAAAGAAGAGGCGAGCCTCGATAATGCAGGTCGGACTTCAGGCTGCACCTGGAAAATGTCCGGTCATGAAAATAAAAGTGATAAAATGGGACTCGGGCAGGGGAAGCAATGGGAAACCAGAGTATTGAGACTATTTGTGCCCTCATCTTACAGAGAGCAGGGGCCAGAAAATGTTTGTTCCAGCTTCAGTTTCCAAAATGCTAACTTCCAACACGTGTAAATTTTACCTCCAAAAACAGTGAAATCAGTTCTGACAGTGTTAATTTGGGTTTGTTGATTTTTCCTTTTTGATTATCTGTATAATCCACAGAGGAACAAGTCTCATTTTGTTGTACAGTACAAACCTGAGCTGTGCAACATGATAATAAACGACCCTGATACCTGAACAGATAACAAACACCGCGGCCGTGTAACCAAAACCACAATCTTTCACCAAGAGAAGAAAGAGACGAGGGAACTGGTTCAATATTTCAGATGAATGTCTCTGCTTCTGAAGAATTTAGATATTTTTTAAGAATTCTGGATTTTGTTCAGATACTAAATGTGGAGACGTTTTATGTTACAAAACACTGTTCAGTCTTTGAAATCATCAGATAAGAAACTGCTTCTGACTGCAAATTCAATAAACTTTTATATATTAAAAAAAGTTTTTAGATTCTTACATAAAATGTTTCACTGTTTAACTAATAACTAAAAATTAAATATCTTGTCTTTGCACTGTATTCAACTAAACATAAGTTGAAAATTTGCAAATCTTTTTATGATTTTATTACATTTCATCCCAACTTTTTGGGAATCAGGGTTGTTCATGTTTAGGTGATTTATAAAAACACTAAACATGATGAACATGAGCCCATTTCAGCTGAGTTTGTGCTTTGATTTGAATATTAAAGCCTCAGAGACGGTAAATCACGACTGTTAGCAGATAAAATCTATATGAGCCCGGTGCTGTTTGAATTATATCTCATGTGACACCTCAGAGGGAGCGGATAGCTCATATCAAAGCTGCTCTCCTGGTGGGAAAACACAAGAAGCATCTCCTCCTCCCCCCCTGCATCCTCCTCCCTTCTCCTTCTATATCTTTCCATCTGACTCGTCTTTCACCTCCTTATCCCCCATTCCCATCTCCAAGCCTCGCCTCGGTTCCCTACGAGGGTAACCTGAGAGAGGAATGATGGGAGGAAGGAGGAGGGAGGTGGTGGGATGAGATTCAGAGGCCGAACAGGGAAAAAAAAAAAGAAAGATGGAGAGAGATAGCGAAAAGGACGAGATGGGAAAGAAAGGGCAAGGACAGGTAAGAGACGAGCTGAAATTAAACCCCGAGCGAACAAGTATTAAAGTTCGACGGGGCGAAAAAAGAGGAGAAAACGGCGAAGAGTTTATGAGCAGGAAAGATAAGGTTGCAGGGTGAGAAAGGGTAAGTAGAGGGTGAAGATGAGAGAGGTGATGGAAAGTAAATTAAATAAGAAAACCTACGGGAGTTGAAACCGATATACAGCGCCGGTGTTGTTTACTTTTATTAAAAATCGCATGTGGTCCACCGCTGATATGATGGATGATCCGGTTTGATTGATTGGAAATATATTGTAGAAATTTTCTGTAGAACACTGGTCGTCTGTGGTTTATTTCATTTTGTCAATATATATAGCGTAGCCTGGCCTCGGAGCTGCGATATAAAACTAAAGATTGAACATTTTCATCTGCAGCTTTCTCTGCAGAGTCAGTGTTTCCTGCATCTCTCAACCAAAAGTTTGAATTTTATCCTGTGTGGCAAAAATTAGGCAAACTGTTTCACATCACCAGAATGAATAAAAGATGCTCGCTGCGGCTCCATTTCTTCCCAAATGAAACCAAAACATCCCAGAAACGAGGGCTGCCATCCTGCGCAGGAGTCATCGCGGTTGGAGCCGACTCAATCATCAGCAAAGCTCAGCTGTCAATCATGCCATGAAACCCCTTTTTTAGAACAATAAAACCAAAATGATCAGAAAAATGAACACTTGAACAATCACCAGTGTTAAAAGATCTTAGGAAAAATCTTTTTGACGTGTACTTTGGTGTTTTAGTTTGGTTGATGTCCTATCTTTTTAACATTGTGCAGCAGAAGTCTGTGCTGCTCGTCACTTCCAGTGTTTTTGGTCTATAAACTTTCCAGAAGGCGTCATCGCGACGTCGATGAGCCCAAACAGATTATAAAGAATCATTTAAAAAGTTAAATTCCAGCTGACATCACCTTGTTGCTCGTCTTCAGAAACAGTTTTCTTTTTAGACTCGTTGGTTCGTCCTGCTGCTTTGTGCTGCTCGCGCTCTGCTTTGTGTCACTTCTAATAACTCCTGACTATTTGATTACATAAAGAGAAGAAGAAGAAAAAAAAGCTTTGAATCTCTCTCTCTCTCTCCCTCTCTCTCTCTCTCTCTCTCTCTCTCGATTCAGACGCTTACTTTCGCTCCTTGAACACATCACCAAAAAAGGCAAAATGTGGTGCAAACGGAGGCTGAATGAACAGGCAGAGATGTGGAAGGTGAATGAAACAAAGTGAGTCCCTTGATCTTAGCTGCAGTTCATCTGCTCTTTCTCAATATAATTTGATAAAATGCATTTAAATTAATGACTTTAAAGCTGCAGTAAATTAATATTTTTACATTAACAAAGGGCTCAATGACTGGAGGAGTCGCCAGTGACAAAAGCACAGGTGACTGTCACCTCATTCTGCAGTTTCCTCAGCTTTTTGGAGCTTTACAGCGTCTGACAGCTCACTGTTTTGGTTCTCATCACTCTCATCGTCACTACCTTCTCAGTGTTGGGGGTAATATATCACAGTAATCTATTACTTCAGTAGCATAAACATAAACAAAAACATCTGAACAAACACTACAAACTAGAGATGATCACTCAGTAGAGTTCAGGTGACGGACGGTGAAGCACCTACTGCAATGCCGCCACAACTGACAGATGCAACCCCAGAGATTTGCAAAGTTCCTGGAAATATTAACACGACCTCCACACGTGGGAAACAGAATGGAGTTACACGTGAGACGACAAACAGCTTTGAGTGACGCTTTGGACGAACGGAAATGGCAACGACACGAGCGCGGATGAAAAGCGACAGGTCAACTCATCGGTGTGGCGGTCTGTTGTCGTTTGCGTCGGAAGGAGCAGGTTGAGGTGGACGAGCAGGAAGGAGGAAGAGGAGAGGAGAGAGCAACAACTATCAGAATACTGTTGTGTATAAACTGCAGGAAAAGTGTCCTAACTAAGACTGGAAATACAACAAACCTCAGCTGCTTCACGGGCAACATGATTGACAATTATCAATATCTACCGGTATGAAACTTCACTATTGTGATAGACTTTTCAGATATTGCCCAGACCTAAAATACACACACCACCACCACACACTTCTAGTTGTTCATAAGTGATGATTGAGAGGGATTATGTTCATATGAGTCATAAAATGATGCAGATTCTACTTTTAAAGGTAAGTAAAAGACACTTTCTTCAATTAAGAAGAAACTAATGATCATAATGAGGAGACTGGGTCAAAGTAATTACTAACAGAATCTGCATATGTGATAATAGACAGCAGCAGATGGCACCAACAAGCATGACGCTACAATAAGCAGAAGAGTATGATAACTTTTTAATCATAGCGGCAGCGTGTGTAAGAAAACTACACCAGAGGATACCGATGCCCTGAAAATGATTCTTTAGAAGAAGATAATGCATTCACAAATTTGAGAGAAAATGGGATAATCAAGAAAACAAATAAGCATTCAAAGAGCAAACGGCACATTTCCATATCCATTACATCGCCTTAATGACAAAAATAGCCGGTTTTATTGATAGAAGAGTGTAAATGTTCCTGTTTTCGTGCAGAGACGACGATTAGATCTCTGACTTCCATTAAACTTGCTCTGCAGGGATCCATCGCACTCAATTGATTTGACTTGATGGGTGAGCTTTTTGAATTAAAAATGATAATCCTCCCCCTCCGACTTTTTCTCACCCAAAGTATGCGACTTGCCTCCCTGCGCTGTTGAACTTCAAACTTACTTAAAAAGGAGTTAGTATTAATTTTCCTTCTGGATGAAGCAGAGATTGAGGTTACGAACCCCGGAGGAGAGAAATCGACTGTTTTTGTGACGACTTCAGTTTGTTAATGTGAGTTTTTAAAGAAATAATATCTGCGAGGTCAAAGAGGCTGTCTGCGACTCGGCGGGGGGACTTTTCTCTTCACTAAACTCCCGTTTGACACGTTTGACATCAAGAATGTCTCAGTTGTGAGCGTTTTTGTCTCTTTGTCTTTTGCTCCTTTCTCCCTGTCCATCAGCTCTCTGTGACCAAAGACAGAAAGATCAGCGCGTGTGTTTGTGTGTGTGCGTGACTGATCTCTGCGGGGCTTCGGGACGATCCGTCTGAAAGTAGCGCTGACAAAATGACAGCGAGAGATGACAACCCAGCAAACACACACTCACAGTGACACACACTCACACACACACAGTCTGTTCTACTGATACGGCTGCCATTTCTTATCACTTAAGTCGTCTGACAGCCGGGGAGGAAGAGACAGATGGAAAGAGAGACGGATCGCAATAAATACCTAAAGAAAGAGGAAGAGGGGACAGACGAAGTGACAGGGAAAAGGCGAGTTTGATAGAAGACTGATGGACGGACAAATGTTGGGAGAAAGAGACATGAGGAGCGTGAAGGGTTGAGAGTAAATCTTCATAAGCTTGTTTTCCATCATCTCAAATATGAGACGATACAGATTCATCATCATTGTTAAATATAAATCAAAGCGAGATGAAGATAAAGTCGCCAAGTTCTCACTGCGTCAAATTCTTGGTCAGTAGTCGCTTCAAACTATGAACGCTTGGAGAAGGTGGATGAATGAGTGAAACAAACACAAGACTTTCATGCCTGAGAGGTAACGGTACGTACGTTAACGCATCGTCGCTGTCGGGTGCAAACGTTGAATGAATGAGGTCCAAGCAGACTGCGAGGATTTGGACGCGTGTAAGAAACGAGCAGTGATGAGAGACACAACACACAGTTCTGCAGAGGTCGTCGCTTTGTTCAAAGGTCGAGATTTGAACCTTTGACCTCTGGATCTCCAGAGAAGGTCACTTACAGACTGCTGACTCATTCGAGTCAAGCAGTTTTCAAGATACCTGCAAAAACCCGACACTTTTGGTGAATTTTCAGTTTAAAGTTTTTGCTGAACAAACACTTTTAGCAGAGAAAAATAAGAAGAAGGATAATCAGAACAAAAAAAATAGGGGTCTGCAAGAAGCGACACTGCTCGGACCCCTAATAATAAACTATATTTATAAAGTATTTTTCAAAACAGTTACGAAGTTCCTTACATGGTAGAGAAGTGTTACCGCCTCAGATCCTCGTTTACACAAATCAAAGGAAATATTCACCTCTAAGTACGAGCACACACGTCGTTTTTTGCTCAGAATGTGAAGCAAAATGGATCAATTTGTTAAGATAATATTGCCGCGATCATAATCGCTGATTTCCAATAGCATGTAAATGGTCATTCCTAATAGAATTTATCATATTGATCCAGGTATAAAAATCAAAACTTGTCTGAGTGTGTGATGCTACCTAGCAGCAAGAAGAAAAAGAGTTGAGCGATAGCCTATGTGCAACAAAGAAGGTCATGAAATCAATCAAATCAAAAGAATTTTAAAGAAAAAAAATGTCCAGTTGGTGGCGCAAGAGTGAAGCTAACAGAGTGTCCAAAATATAAAGAGTTCATCCTCTGGGGAGACTGAATGTGTTCAGTCACTTTCATGTGAATCTATTTTGATATTTGCTGTGTCGAAACAGAGAAGCAGGCAGGACGCCAGCTGGGGTCACCGAAATGATTGGAATTCATACATCTCTCCATATTAATATTTATGGCAATCTGGTCAGTTGTTTAGATATTTTGCTGTAGATCCTCTCATCATCCGAACATTATGTACAAACAGTCTTTTTAATGAGCCCAGAAAACGGCGTCCGCCCCCACCGGAGCTTTTAACAAAGACGAAGAAATGGTTATTGTTGCATCTTATCGTTTCAGGAATATTGGATATTGCAAAGTAAAAAGTTCTGATTGATTCGATTTGTCAAACACCAGGAAACAATACGACACTTCTTTCTCATTGTCCAAAAGTTAAAGATTCACCAAGACGGTCCTTTAAAAAAGCCCCGCGGGACAAAGGTACAATGGTGAAGCTGTAGATCTCACATCAAAAACAGCTTTCAGTCCCTCATATCATGTTAAGCTGTGGCCAGGTGACTGCAGACAGAGAGGGATTTGCAGTCCTGCACTGATCACTGACAGATCCATTCATCAAGACAGAGTTTTAGCACTGGAATCAGCAGGGGGCTAATTACTTCTTCCCGGTGCTTCCTCATACAGTGTTCACTGAGCTAATTTGTCTCCAAAAAAAAAGGCTTGAAGAAGCTTTTTCTTAAACTTGAGGGTCCACAAAGTGCTGCAAACAGCCCCAAAGTGCATTATGGAACCTGATGGGTTCTTTATCGCGATTGATGAGTGGTGCAAATTCTGGTGCAACTTCATACCTACACACCAACACTAAAACCTCTGTAAATCTTGCAGGCTGCACCTTTAATTGCACAGTCTCACATTATCTCCTCATCGCTCACTTTTCTGAGACCAACGTGTGTGTTTTCAGAGAAAATGTTTAGTGTTTCTGATAAAAGTGCACGAGCAGACTTTTTAAGAGAGTTTTTCAACACTGTGAAGCGACATGTTGGCAACACAACTACTGTGTCCTTCTCTTCACACCTCGGACTGTTCATTTTATATTTCCAAAATCTGGAGAAAACTCAAATGATTACTGGCAACGTCTGCTGCGAATGTGCTCCATATTTCAACCGACAGTTAAAAGAAAGCAGAGACAATGTGGAGAAAAACGACACCGGTGACATTGAACTTAGCAACAAAGCCCAGTTTTCACTCTTTCTGAAGACATCGATTCAAATGAATTGGTGACATATGGTTGGTTTTTTTGGTTTTATTTCTTTGGCTAAATTTCAGTCGTCCGCAGGAAAACGTCCACACCGACACTGATTTGACGACGTGCTTCGCTCAGAGGGTCCAAGGAAAAGTTTGCCTTTTTCCCCCTGCCCTAATTTTCCTCCTGGTCCCCACTTAACATGTGCAGCCAGTAGCATGTGTGTGTTTTTGTGTGCATGTGCGTGAATACGTGTGTGTTTGGGCAGCTTCATCCCGGCCCCCATAAGGGTTCCTAATGACCAATTTACATAATTAACACGCTGAGGCATGGCAGGCTGCCTCCGCCTCAGTGACACACACACACACACACACACACACACACTCTCGGGGGGGGTTCAGCGGTTGTGAAGTTGACTCGAAGCCAAAATTTCTCTCCTCCTCTCTTGGCTTTTAGTCCTCCGTTTACTCCGAGTTCATTCTTCCACTCTTGTGTCAATATTCTCATTATCGACTCTTCTATTCTGTCTTTGTGTCTGAAAACTCTCAGTGCTGTAAAATTGTTATAATCAACCACAATGTCAGTGACATGTAAAGCAGAGGTGCCTCCCTCAGTGATGCTCAAACTGATAAAAATATACCAATATTCTTACCAGCTTTGTCCTGGCAAACTACAACATGAAGCGGTCCGATCAATCAGCTGATATTCACTTTAATAGTTTGATCGGTGGGCTCTGTAAAGGCCAATCAGAAGAGCAGATGCAGCCTTTTTTTGTCGCAGTCTTCATAGTCTGTAAGTTAGAGTTAATCAATAAAGGCCCTGTGTTTTGTTCCATGTATTGGAATTGATTTTTGTTGCCTCATTACATATAATTTATTGTTCTAATTTGGTGTGTTGTGCGCATTTAGCTGTTATTCTAATTTTTATTCCACAAAATTCTATTTATTTTCTGCAGGAAAGCTGTATTTGTCAAGTCCTAAGTGGTTCCCGATAACCAGGCTCAGGCTGCTATGATTTAAACTGTGTCTCTAAGAGGGACAGCAGAATATGTTGTGCAGGTAATAATTAAACTTTTCATGATACTTTCATATTTCTTAATTCTAATCGTCAATATTCAAAGTTTTATCAGAATTTAGAAAGGGAGCATAAAGAAAAGCAAGCTGAGTAAAGAAGCTCTGTTTTTGCTTGTGATGAACAGTGTTGAGACAGGACACATAAAGCTAATGAAGAGGTTTCTAAAAACTGAGGCTGTGGGCCTCCCCTCAGACAAAACTAGGCCTTGGTCTTGACTTGGTCTCACCCTGCCTTGGTCATGATCTTGGTCTTCACTTGGTCTCGGCCTGATGTGGTCATGACCTTGGCCTTGACTTAGTCTTGCTCTGCCCTGGTCTTGGTCTTGACTTGCTCCCGGCCTGCCTTGGTCTTGTTCTCGACTTGGTCTCGTCCTGCCTTGTCATGATTTTGGTCTTGACTTGGTCTTGCTCTGCCTTGGTCTCGCCCTGCCTTGGTCTTGGTCTTGGTCTTGACTTGGTCTTGCCCTGATGTGGTCATGACCTTGGCCTTGACTTGGTCTTGCTCTGCCTTGGTCTCGCCCTGCCTTGGTCTTGGTCTTGACTTGGTCTTGCCCTGATGTGGTCATGACCTTGGCCTTGACTTGGTCTTGCTCTGCCTTGGTCTCGCCCTGCCTTGGTCTTGGTCTTGGTCTTGACTTGGTCTCACCCTGCCTTGTCATAATCTTGGTCTTGACTTGGTCTGGCTCTGCCTTGATCTTGTTCTTGACTTGGTCCCGCCCTGCCTTGGTCTTAGTCTTGACTTGGTTTCGTCCTGCCTTGATCTTAACTTGGTCTCAGCCCCTCAAAGTCTTAATGTTGTCTTGGTCTTGATACACTCTGCTCTTGGTCTCGACTTGGTCTCAGTTCACCTGGTCTTGACTTCAACACTGCCTCAGAGGTTCCTGCAGTGTTTTATTGTAGAGGTGGACC
>JAJHUR010004331.1:2329-23467 GCA_027495735.1 Lutjanus campechanus | reverse complement strand
ACAGTCAAAGTCAGTATGGAAGTTTTTAATTCCGTTACAGAGATGATTTATCTGAATTTTACCAAATCTCTGCTCCATTTTTCCCCTGTTTTTTTATTTTATTTTTATTGATCCTGCACGTATCTAGTTGAAATTCGTTTGTGAATATCAGCAGTGTTGCATCATACACTCAAAACAAGGAAACAAAGTGAGAAAGCGGTTGACTGTGCTGACCTGTTTGCTCAGTGGTTATAACAGTTCACTGTGTTGAGATGAAGGCAAGGCAACAGCGGATGTGTTCTGAGAACTTGCTCATCCAGCACGAACGCCAAAAGGGTGTTTCAGGCTTCCTCATACCTGTCTGATTTCCTCCTAACGTGAATGTCGCAAAAAAATTATATGTTCATTAGAAAAACATTGGCTGGTAATTATACAGTGTGACAGGTCTAATGAAAGGGTACGTTTTGAATGATGGCTGACAGGATATTTTCTTCGTAGCTTTAAAGCTATTACCTCCGCTAAGGAGCTTATGTTTTTTGGTGCTGTTTGTTTGTCTGTTTGTCAGCAGAATTACAGAAAAACTACTGGCCTGATTTTCATGAAACCTGGTGGAAGAATGTAGCAGGGGCCAAGGGAGAACCCGTTAAATTTTGGGGCAACGCAGCCTTGGTGGAGTAAATACCAGTCGATAGTAAATATCAACAGTGACAAAACTTTGGCAATTGTAGCGATGAGACGGCTCCATATCAGAAGTGACATTCACGGGAACCAGTAATCCCCGAGGGTAGCTAACACATGTAGCTGCTCAGACGTCATGCAGAAAGCAGTCGTTACAGGGGACGGTGGTTTCACAGGAGAACGGGGACTCGTGACAACTGTGACACCGCTACATTCATAATAACACTTTCTTCTCAAACTAAGATCATGCAGCTAATTATACTCTTACTCACATCCAAATGTCAGTTGACTGCAGTAGACTTCACCAGAGGGAAAACTTGACGAGAACAAGCAATTATTGACCGTGACATTTACGCTCGCAATCTGCGTTTTAAACTGACTCGGCGGAGGTCTGTTTTTAATGGGCTCGTCTGGTTGTGTCACATGAGCTGCAGTTCTGACTTTGGCCACTAGACCAGATTCACGTTGCAAAGCTCCACACATCAGGCCTATTCAACTGGTGCATCCCCACCCCACTGATCATTTATAAATATGATAAAAGTGTAAATAAATAATTTCTCTCAAATGAGTGAAAGGTTGTGTCTGTTGTTAAGCACAGAGACAATGTTAAAAAGTTTTAATGCATGGCCGCTTAAGTGGAGAAAGTTTAGGAGAGTCAAACTGGATGAATATCAATCAATGCAACATCAAGTTTAAAATGTGCTTTGTTTTCACTGTACTTTTGTGTCTTTCCCACCTGTGAAAAGTAAGTGGAGAAAAAAAAGAAGAAAAAGGTGCATTGTTCTCCATTTTGCACATTTAGATTTATGTTACTTGAACGTTACAGGTCAGACATAGGAAATGTAAATGTCCAGCCCCTTGGCACTTCTTTTTAAATCAAGCACTTTAAAAAACAAGAAGAGTCTTAATTGGAAAAAAAAATTAATCATGGCTAATTACAGCACACTTGTTCTTTAGTGGTGTTTTTCACTAATATAAACAACGTGTGGATTAAAGGTTGGTGATTCCCCTGATTTTGTTATTGTCAACAAGTCTCATGAATAGACCAAAACCACTTGTGAGTATTTACATCACCAGGATAGTCTGTGTTGGATTGACTTGAAAAAAAACAAAACAAACTACAGTACATATGCTCATAATTACAAAGTATTACAACAGCGTGGCTCACTGATGTGTTTTAAATGCTTGTAGACAACAATGGAGCTCTTTGGCACACAGGAAGAAGCTTTATCAAGATTTGGCTGTACAGTCATTGTAGATTTGGTCCTGTTGATAAAAATAAAAATATAGAAAATCACTTATCCTTTAACTTGCTAAAGAAGCCTGTGTTTCAGGCTGTTAACACTGTTTGGGTTTCATGAATAATTGTGGTTATGATAGTTAACATTTTGCTGAAATTGTACAAACCAGTGTCCAATAAAAACAGCTAATCAATCTGTGTCTTTATTCCACAGATCTCTTACAGATCCGTTGATATTGGGGCTCGGGGTCGGGCCCAGGGGGAGCCGCCACCATTGCGTCCAACGAGTGGAGCACCAACGGTAGCCCAGAAGATGGGCTGGACGGGGACAACGAGGACAAGACCCTGGACGGGGACGCCGAGGGCGTGTGGAGCCCGGATATCGAGCAGAGCTTCCAGGAGGCCCTCGCCATCTACCCTCCGTGTGGCAGGAGGAAAATCATCCTGTCAGATGAGGGCAAGATGTACGGTGAGTAAACTGAATCACAACAATCACAGCAACAACAGCAGAAGTAAAAAAGTACAGGCTCTGAAATATACTCAAAGTATAAAAGTAAAAAGTTGTCCTCTGAAGGACATTTCTACTCGCTGTTTCTGTGCAAAGCTTTTCTCTGCGGTCGAGTCTCCTTTTCTGTCTGTTTTTATCTTGCTACATCTTCGTCGTCTTGTTATGTCTTTTAAGTTGTTTTTAGTTTTGTCAGGTGTTTTTCTTCTTGTTACATCTCTTTTGTCTTGTTATATCTTTTTTAGTCTTACGACTTCTTTTTGTATAATTGCATCTTTCTTGTCTTGTTATATATTTTACATAATTTTTTGCCTTTTTCATCTTGTTATGCTGTTTTCTGTGTTGTTGTGCATTTTTTTGTCATTATGTCTTTCACATCACTTTCTTTTCTTGTTACATCTGTCGTGCTTGACATGCACTGATGGATACACTAAGACATTTTCTTTTCTACGTGTCATTGTCCCTCCATTTACGTTGAAATCAGTCTTAATGTTGATGATGCAAAATAAAAATAATCAATTACTCTACTTAAATGCATTAAAACTAAAGTAACAAGCCTGTTTTGACAATTTAAAGAGTAGAAAGTACAAATATTTGTGTTAAAATGTAAGGAGTAAAAGTTACTTAAAGTTATTTACTTAATAAAAAAGCACATTAATGAAATATTTGTACTTGGTTGCTTCTCATATTTGGAAATCGCTTCCACAAGGAATGCACAAAAATGAGAAAACCATCCATTCCACAGAGATTTGTGGCTAAAAGACAACAAACATCCATCTAAAAAGAAAGTAGAAAACTGCTTTTCTTCCTCTTGTCACAGCTTTGACACAGAGGTAATGTTTTCTTTCCACACAGCTCTCTTTAACAAGTCTGTACCTGTTGTGCTGTGACCCAGGGGCAGGTTCTTCCAGTCGCACCAGCCCTCTCAGAGCTGGTTATTGCCGTCTTGAGAGCATCTCAGCTCCTCTCCCCCTGATTTACACCTGTCTTTTTCTTCAGAGCCTTTACAGCCTATTTTTATGCCCACTGTTTTTACGGCCTCTTCTCTTCCTCACTATGCTTTCAGCCGCAAAACCTGCTCTTTGTGTTTTTTATCGCTGAACGTCATGCGCTTGTTTCTGCCCACACCGGTATTGCTGGGAGAGTTTTGCCCGTAGGTGTCTGGTTGGAGCTGGTTTCTGGAGAAGTGTTGCGTTTGATGCTGGATGGCTCTGTTAAATGAGCAATAATTAGCACAGCGTGAATCGAGACTCAGGAACAAAAACATCGCATTGGCATGTCGAAGATCTTGAACATCCATATGGTTTGAGAATAGTTATGCTGTTTCCTGCAGCGTGTTCATTAAATTGCAGGTGTTGAGCCCTTAATGTCCTGAAACACTCCAGATGGATATGTTGGCAAGTAGAATCACTGACATCCAGGTGTAGGAAATTGAACGCATTTGTCTTTCATTAGTTTGATCCCACTTTCCCATTCCTCATTTTGAATCGGAGCTCGCTGTCCTAATTAGATTTGGCATTTGAAGTTGGGAATTTTGCTGAGCGGCAATAAATGCTGATTGACAGGAATTGTGCTGCCTTCTCTGCAGTTTTACTTGCCGTTGTCCTCAACAAACCTCTCTCTGGTTTTGTGAAATTATGTTATTTTCACCATCGTAATTCAACTCCCTCCAGCCTCGCTTTGTAAGACTTTCCTGCCCTTTAATTATTGTCCATCATGTCTCGAAAACTTGAAATTGATTCCTGCTTCAGAACAACCAGAAAAACCATCAATCATTGCCACCAGAGACTCAGACAGACTGTGTATTTTAGAAGCATTAGTGTTTGTTTTTAAAGCCCTGTGTTTTTGGGTGGCTTTTTTTTCTGTGCTTGACGTCAGATGGGATTCTTTTGGCGTGATTCACCCGAGATGGAATCTCATCCTCGCATTTGTCAGGCAGATTTTGATATTCAAGGAGAAGCACATACCTGAGATAACTCAGCCACTGTTGCCGCTTCTGTTGATACACTCATCCTGTGTAAGGGAGCATAGTAGTGAGAAAGCAAGTCATGGATGGATCGATGAGTCATGACAATATTAATTAACAAGCATATTGTCCTTATCCATTAATGAATTAAGTCATTTATCAAGCAAAAATGTTAAGCATTCAACAATTCCACCTCGTCAAAGTCAGACTAAACAAAACATTTTCAGACATTACCTTGCACTCTAGGATCTCATGATGAGCATTTTTCACCATTTTATGACATTTTAAGAATTTAACAATTGACCCTTCTTGCCCCTTTTTGCTTTGTGCTCCAACAGTTGAACAAGCTTGGCCCCTTTGTCAGCTTTCTCCTTTCCCGTTTCCCGTACTTAGATGCGGTACGTACTAGGCTTGTCTGTGTCGAAAAGAAAACCAAAGATAGTTAAAAGACGTCGTTGGGGTAGTCATTAAAAGTGACATATATCACATCTCAAGTTTGATCATTTTAGCCAAAAATTAGCTCGCAAATTAGTGACGTAGGCTACATTAGTTACCGAGTTAGTTATCTTCTTGCTAACATTAACTATCGGATGTAACTAGCTAACTACTGATTGATGAAGATTAGCTAGCCAGTTAGTGTTTTGATAACATTAACTATCACATGTAACTAGCTAGCTAACGATTGATGTAGCTCAGTTAGCAAGTTAGTCTTTTGCTAACATTACCTAACTAAAAATAGTGACATCTGTTAATCATCTTCAAAATGTGGTTTTCATTTCAACACAGCTGAACCGAGCTCAAAGCATAATTTCTTTTTTCACTGGGTGGTGAAGTTATGATTCAACCTACTCAGGCTACGATTGTGTTTCAGTGTAGAGGTAGTTAGCCCCATAGCGTGAAATTAAAAATAAAAATGTAATTAAAATGAGGGTTCTGTGGGAGGTAGTAAGCTAGTTAGCTGAACATGCTAAGGCTTGCAGTTTTTTAGTTTAATCCATTCCTCTCGTTTGCACATATGTTTTAGGTTTCTTATTAAATCTTGTTAAAACAAGATGCCACCTTTTAAAATGTTTGAGTATTGCTCAGCTTAGAGCCCCATACACACTGCTTCAAACATGAAGAGAAACACACAGCTTGGAAGCTAGCTTAGTTATGGTTGCTATGATTGGACAGTTGCTGTTCGGAGGAGGGGTTTGAAAGATGGATACAGACTAAACTGTTGGACTAATGATATCATGTTTAGTCTGTTTACAATAAGCATTTCTGGCTAATTACATTTCGTCTAAATAAATTAATCAAAAGTTCTTTTTAGGCAGAGCACATGCGTAAAATGAACTCTATTTGTAAACCTATAGTATAATCTTTCACAGTGACTCAGCTAGTTCACAGAATGTGTTTCATTTGTTTACAGACCTTCAGCACAAACCAATGCAGGCATCCCTAAATTTACCCAAATAACTCTTCAGTCCCGTTTGGCAGGGCAGCGTTGTGTCCCCGGCTCCATACATTTGTCATGAGAACGTCAACAAAGAGGCAGGCCGTGCACAAACCTGCCCCCTTAGCAGCAAACTGTCAGGACCCCTTTTAGAGGCCCGTTTTTTTCTAGGGCACTAAACACCCTCTCCACTTACAATAAGTCATCTGAGGCTCCGCTGGCAGAGCCAAGGCATGCCCCAGAAGAAGCCTTCTCACAAGGTGATTACCTCAGACATCTAAAAGCTGCCCTGACGTGAGCTTGGGGGAATGTTAACGATTGCACTGTATGTAATACTGTCTACCTTGCAGTCTCAGACTCCCAGTGGCCTCCAAAAGCAGGCAAGTCATCCCTCCCATTGGGAATTCCACTTTTTCTGCCAGGATTTTTTTTTTCATTTGGTGGGAAACCTTTGCAAATTTCCATTGCCTTAGCAAGAAGACTGTTTTATACATGTGTATTCTTTGCTCTACAAACCTGTCTAGACTTCCCAGCAGCAGTGCCAGTCATTTACGTAGCTCAAGGGTGACGAGAAGTTCAAAGAGGAATAGCACTTAATTTTAATAAGTCACACGTGTTAATAATCACTCCAGCTGTTTCAGAACATGAGAAACACTTACAGAACTTTAGATCCTAGTTGGTGATGTCATCACATTTATAACAGTTAGGATATATCTAACTGTAATAAAACTGTCATAAACTGTGTAGCTGTCTTAGGAGTGTCAAATCTATCACAACTCTCAGAAATCCATCGTTGATACTAACATGATCACCTTTTTCGTCTTTTTTTGATGCCGCTCTCATGTCTGTGTGGTAAACATAAGGCTACAGTTAGCTGCTGGTTAGCTTAGCTTAGCATAAAGACTTGAAGCAGATGGAAACATTGAGCTTTGCTCTCTCTGAAAGTTACAAAATCCGCTTACCAGAACCTCTCAAAGTCAGTTAATGAACAGGTTATATCTGATGTAAAATCTATAGTGTCTAATGTGCTGGACCAGGAAGTCAAGTCCAGCACAAAACCCCCGTAAAACCAACCAAACCAAAAAACCTTGTTTGTACACTTTGGTTTAGTTATGGATTAAACAAGCAAGATATAATACGTTAACTATTTAGTTTTAGAGCTTGTGGTAGACAGACTTTGTTATCTTGTGACAGAGGCAGGATAGCTGGTTCCTTAAGCTAAGCTAATGAGCTGCTAGCTGTAGCTTATATTAAACAAAGTGATACAAGAGCAGCGTCAATCTCCTCGTCTAACTCTTGGTAAGAAAGCAAATTTATCTACTTCCAAAAATATGAACTTGTCTACAACTAATGGGCTCTGTGTGCACAGAAGGCTGCAGGAATGAGTCCTAAAACCTGGAAATGAGTTTGCATAATAGCACTTCCTGTTCTCTTGCCTAGTGTTTTGGGTTTTTTTTTGTTTGTTTTGTTTTGTTTTTTTGTTTTGAATGGGTTTTTCATTATTTGTCTGAGCTAAGGACTTTGGTTAACACAAGCTTAAGAGATTTTCATGGTTTGTTGTACATTTGTCAGTAAATACCACACTCATAAATTTTGAAGCCTTGACGTATCTTAGAAAAGGTGCCTGCTCACAAGTGACTAAATGAGACCACAGAGGTTGTCACTTAGTCACGGTGAGGTGAAGTCATGTGACTGTGATTTTTTACGCTTCAAAAGTCATGAATGTGGTGTTCTTTAATGAAGATTGTCTTGCTGCACAAAACATTTAAGTATCATACATTTTTGTTCACCGCAGCTTGTTTTTTGCTCAAAAACAAAATCCAATGGAAAATTCCCATTGGCTTTGTGCGAAGGGGACCAGCGTAATGCTAAGCTCCAGGCTGGCATGCAAAACTTAATGATTTATTGTCGGTTCCCTGGTGACTTTGCTTGGTTTCCTCTGGCTCCTGAATACTCTGATGTACAATATACTAAGTCTTTTGTAATATTCTTCAAATATTCTGGCCTTTTTTTTTTTGGTGGATGTTGGATTTAGGGTTTTTGTTTTTGCTTTTTTTTTCTCATCTGATTGCATAAAAGTCAACTTTTTAACTCAGATTTTATGCACATGATGGTTAGATATGTGACCTTACTTACAGTATTGCAGTATACTGGAATATATTGAATCGTAATCCCTGTATCGTGATGCGTATCACCAGACTCCTTTCAAAACTCAGCTCTGATGTTTTGCATATTGGAATCACTGTTAGGTCATTATCTGCGGTGTATTTTTGTACAAACTAAAAATAAAATGTTCGAGCAGTAGTTGTGGTTCGGAGATGTTTTGTTCTTGGTAGAATCAAATAGTTGGCACATTTCACACCCTTTTAGAGTTCAGAGGAAGTATCTTCAGAAGATGTGTGTGTGTGTCAAAAAAAATGTTGCCTGTCTTGTTTTGTCATGTTTTGTACTGACATGTTGTTCTCCCGCGTTTTCTGGCCTAGACAGGTATGTCAAACCCCAGCACACACCTCTTTCTCTCTCTTGTCAGCCCTGCAGCTGTCACTACTGCAAAGCACTCTGGGTACCAAAAAAGAGAAAGATTTCAGCGCTAGAGGGAGGTTTATGTCTGTTTTGACCTTTGAAGGCCACATTAGGAATTAGCCGCAGGTCCGGTGCATGTGCAAAGTTGTGAGAAAAGATGTGTGTAAAGGTATCGGAGAGGGGGGGAGGGGGGGCTGAGCGCGCCGTAATGATGACTGAGCAGCAGGCCTTCCCTGTCAGCCCCCTCACTGAGATGTTAGGAATGTTTTCAGTCATGGCTGAGCAGTATGTTAGCAATTTAGGATTACCTCAATGTTATGAGAAGGGAGGAGGGGAGAGAATATGGGTGGAGAAAGGGTTCAGGAGGGAGACAGAGCAGGAGAGAGGCAAGGAGGGAGGGGAGGAGGGGGAGTGAAGAGAGATTACCTTTTTACTCACTATCTTAGCGTGGAAGTGGAAAATTCCAGCGGTCATGTAGTAAAAGAAAAAGATAGGCGTGTCCTGTCAGGGAAGAGGTTAAGAATGGCAGCCTGCAGCGATCTGAGTGGGTGTTGAGCAATCGACAAGGGAATCATGAGCAGCTCAGAAAGAGAGGCGAGAGAGACGGAGAGACAGCGAGTGTGAGGAAATCAGAGGCAGAGGACAAGCCGGGCTGTGCATGTGATTGTATAAGTGTGTGTCTGTTTGCGTGCACCTGTCGTGTTCCCCTGCTGTGTGCAGCAGCCTTTTTTCTGCCGTCTCTCTGACCCCCACCACGTCAAGTCTGAGCAGATCTCTGCTGCCACGGCTGCAGAAAGCACTGACAACACAGAGATCACGCCCAAGTGTAGCTTTACTTTTCCTTTCTTTTAAATTTTTCTTTCATACACGATTGGCATGTGATGTTTACATATTTTATGTATTGCAGTTGCACTCAATATATTATCGCACTGTGGACTTTTTGTTGTGGTATTATCATACCTGGAGTTTTTGGTATTGCTACACTCCTTAATAACCAGTTCTGCTGGGTCAGTTTCCTAAGAGTCAGACAGGTATATCGGTTGGCTGATAATATTGGCCCGATACTGACCCAGTACAGCTATGTGGGTCTGTACCGGAGTTTATGTTGTCCAGTATTTTTTCACAGAACATAATGCAGATTGTTTTTATTTTTTAACGTTTTTTTAGTTTAGAAAAGTTTGTATGTTTGATTGTTGTTTTCACATCAAGTTGCTCTACTTGTGTTTTTTAAATATCTATAGTTATTTATAATAATTAAAAATCCCAGTGAAACTTTGGTGTTGCAGTGCCCTGATGTCGATTTGTTTTGTTTTGTCGTTTACTTTAGAAGGAAAAGCAGAAATGCTATAAATTAAATAGAGAGAAAAAAAAATGCTTTAAGCATCAGATTTATTACACGTCATGATTCTGATTGCGATAAATCATGGACGTTTTATTCTGGTTTTATTATACTTTAGGTTTTTGTAGCGTTACATTCCTTTTAACCAATCCTTCTGACTCACTGCTATAAGAAAACCAGGCAGAAATGCTGTTTATTCATAAAATGAGCATGAGCATACCAGAAAATCCTGAGACGATTTTAGTATTCTGTGTCAGGTTGTGATTTTATTTTTTTAGCCTATGTAAATGATATCCAGCTACAGCTTTTATTTTTGTAGGCCTCAGTTCACTGATTGTAGTGATCCAGAGCCTCTGGATCTGAATTCTGTTCATCTGTTTTTTTTTTTTGTGCCTGAGAGTTAAACACAGGTCTCCTGAGTGATTATGTTACCCATCAACATGTGTTGAATGCTACGATTTTCAAAATTCATACAAGGGTGTGAAGTGGAGGATGAGAGATTTGTGACTGATTACCTCATCGCCCGATGAACAACTCTTCGTTTTTTGTCATGAAGCCATGCTATATATCATTTCGGGATGTAATGGTTGATAAAAATCAAGGCTGTGTTCAACATGCTGCTGCAGTATCATGATCCAATTTTCTTTTGTTTTTTTCATGGAGCAGGACAAAAGTGCATGAGGGTCTCTTATAGTTCCATTTCCAAGTCATTTTCAACATTCAGCTTTATAAAAATTTATTTGAAACTGGAGTTCTTTGCCCGACCCACTTCAAAGTGATGTCTCTGTAGCAAACTGTAAATCACATCGAACAAAAGCAGCAATTTAAAATTTCACAAAACCAACCAGATGTTGTGGAAAAACTGGAGATATCGTCTCAGCTCACACCGCAGGACTGCAGTGTTCAACAGATGATCAAAATGCATTTTTGATTTGCCACGCAGGACCAACAACCACTGGGTTCAACACTGTTATAAAGCAAGTTTAAAAAAAAAAAAAAAAAAAGAGTCAGAGGTGGCAAAAGTACACACAATCTCTACTCAAGTGGACGCACAAATACTTGTGTGAAAAAAAAGTACTCATTTAACTTCTTTACTCAAGTAAAAGTAGTATAAAAGAAGTAAAATAGAATAAGTTGCCCTCTGAAGGACATTTATATTGGCTATTTCTGTGCAAAGATAACCAAACCTCACCTTTTCTCCAAAGTTACATATCTTACGTCATTTTTGTCTTGTTACAAAAGTCCTGCATGTTATACACTGATGGGTGCACCCAGGAATTGTCATTGCTATGTGTTATTGTCCACTCCATTTAGATTTAAGTTGGTCTTAATGTTAATTTTGCAGCTTGCAATGATGCAAAATAAAAGTAAAGTGAAGTTCCAAGTTCCAAATGCATTAAAACTTCAGTAATGAGCCTGATTTGAAAACATGAGGAGTAGAAAGTACAGATATTTGTGTTAAAATCTGGAGAGTAAAAGTGAAAAGTTGAAAAATAAATGAAAAGAAAAATTAATATAGATACTCAGCCATAGTAAAGAAGTATTTGTACTTTACTTCCCTCATCTGCAAAAATGCATCTGGTTGGCTATTTTTAAATCATCTTCACAATATTGTGAACAAGATTTTCAGCTTTGGTTAACTGAGCGTCAGCTGGGAGAGTCCTGAACGTCTGCAGTTAATTTACCTCATCATCCTCAGAGAAGTTCTTATCTTTCTCAGTCAGACCTGCAGCACCTTGTTCGTACTGTATGTCTGCGTACTGTACTTTGCAATGAGATATCTGTGAAATCCGCAGCAGAACTCTGCGCTGCCCCCCCCCCCCCCCCCCCCCCCCCCCCCCCCCCTCTGCTCCTCAGTTGAAGAGATTGAGAGTGACAGTTGCGTGGGGGTCGAGCTGGCATTGTTCTTTCTCTGCCATCCTCTGCTGGGACGGTCTGCAGCAGGTGCTGCTGTCCGTTGGGTGCGGGGTCACACAGTGGTGTTGTTTTGGGAAAAGGGGGCTGCTTTGCTGCCAGGTGGCAGTTGTTGGCAGAGACAGTTATGGCTTTGTGTTTCCTCCAAGAGTTACAGCATCAGCTGCCCCTTTTGCCCCACCAACCCATGACCCACCCCCACCCCAACCTAATGGCCCTCACCCCAGCTCTCACCCCTGTTTCTCCCATGAGTGTGTGTGTGTGTGTTCGCCCGAGCTCTGGCTGTGTTCGCAGGACCAGGCCAATCAGACTGGCTAGCACAGATGTGACAGGCTTAGAGGAATGTTAGGAATGCGGAGGCGCTGGAGCGGGCGTGTCCATCCTTGGCCCGGGGCAGAGGGGGGCGGGCTAGCTCAGTATCGGCAGACAGTCGAGCTCTGCTGTGCTGGCCGACCGCCGGGCTGACTGGTTGGAGAGTATGGTTGGTGAGCGCTGCGAGCCTGCTGGAGATGGCCTGCAGTACTTTTATGGTAATTGCTCTAACCAGGGCCTTCTGGGGGCCAAGTGCTAAAGAGTGTGTGAAAAAAACAGGACTTGTTTCTCCTGTCATTATGCGTCTGGATACTCTGAAGGCTGTAAAACTTCTTAGACACACACTCTATTGTGTGTGGGTCTGTGTGTGTTTAAGAAGGCACATCTTGACCAGTTTTTGTTGGTGTAAATTTCAGTCAGCAAGTTTAGAGGAGTTTAGGCCATTATTCATAATGATACAGCGGTTCAACCTCTCCCTTTGGCCCAATTTTCAGCCACAGAAACCCAGTAAACGTGACTTGGCAAAGAGAAGAGGTGAAAAAGACTGATGGACTGATTTTCTCCTAGGACAACATAATAATGCTTTTTGCACTTCTCATAAGCCATAAGATTTTTTTTTTTTTTTGCTTGATCCCAGCTGCATTTTCCTGAAAAGGCAGCGCTTGTTAAATCTGCTATCACAATTCTAATATTAAACTGAAAATAAATCAAAATGAGCTTTCAAAGGCACAAACTGTGATTCTCCAAGAATTTTATTTTTCTTTCCAACCTGCCTCCTTGTGACGTCTGGCACGTCTCCCAGAGAGATGACACAGCGTAGCTTACCGGACGTTTATCAGACTTGATACCGTGTCAGAATCAGAATTATTAATACTTTGTTTATCCCCAGTTACTCCCATTCAAGAACAGAAATATATATACAGATATTTTAAGAAAATAGGAATAAAAGTAATAAGTATGTTAAAATAAGAATAAGTAAAAATATGTGCAATATATAGAAAAATAGAAGATAAGAAATGTGTAAAAATATGAAAATATGTATACAGTATACCACAGTACAACACTATATACAACAGTGTGCACACAGACAGTGTAAACAAACAATAATGCTGAAGGTGGAGAATAAAATAAATGTGTTAAATGCAAGAGTCTTATAAACAAGAGCGTAGGTTGGCTGAAATGCACAAAATAAATGAATAAATACAGTGTTGAAGTAAAAAGTACAATATGGCTGTACTGTCAGATCAGTATTGTACAGTTGAAGATATAAATCATAAATAAATAATAAGCAGCCTCTGACAGTGGTAAAATAAGTCCAGAGCCATTATTGACATCTTACAGAAGGATTTGAAAATGTAAATGTCAGTTTTCAAAACATAAAACCGATGATCTATTGATCTTTACAAATATAGACCCAATAGTCTTAACAATGGCAGAGCTTTTTAACTTGAAAAATCAAATCGAATCGTGGATTTGGAGAATCACGACACCCCAGGTTATATCTCATTCTGAACGTCGAGAGAGCCACAACAGCCCAGAATAGCAGCCTGTTCTCTGCACAACCTGTTTGTGCAGAATGTCGAGAGTGGATGTTATGTCATGAAAAACACGGTTCTGTTTTCTGAGCAATCTGTAATTAGGCTTCAGGCCCACGTGAGCAGAGGAGAAGGAGGTGCGAAACCAGCTAATGTAAACAAGAAAATCAACTTTTAAGTATCTGGCTTTATTGTAAAGAAGAAATAATATTTTTAAAATATAATCTCGGAGAGGAAACAGAGGTGTTATTGTGGCCTGTGACCTGTGACAAAAGTGTGTTTGCCCTGCGTCTGAGGAGCTCTGGGAAAGGTCACACTGTTGCTCTTTTGACGTGTGTTCAAGGTGTGACAAGAGTGCCACCTTCTGTCCAGTTTAGGGTATTATATCAGCAACAAATGTTGCATCCTCTGTCATGTTTCCTGGTGTTCTTGTTTTCGTTTGTGACCTTGCTCTCCGTTTGTTTGTTTGTTTTGTTGCAGGTCGCAATGAATTGATAGCGAGGTACATCAAGCTGAGGACAGGCAAAACCCGCACAAGAAAACAGGTAAACACATTTGAATGACTTATTAGATCTCAATAATCACGCATGAGTTTTGTCTTAGTTACTGACAATATAAGACATAACAAATACATCACCAGAAGGATGAAAACTGTTGATTAATGTTTATTACGGAAAGGTTTTTTAAAGGATAAGTCTGGTTTTATTACCTCCACCAAGGAGGGTTATGTTTTTGGTGTTGTCTGTTTGTCAGCACGATTATAGAACAACTCTTGGCCTGATTTTCATGAAACTTGGTGAAAGGTTGTAGCATGGGCAGAGGAAGAAGCCATTAAATTTGTGAGCGGATCGGAATCATAGATCATTAACACTGCAGGATCGGGCATTTGGCCTCGGAAGAACAAAGGTGGTGCAGCTTAAGATCCAGTCAGTGGTAGCAAAGTTCATTAGTGACAAAACATATCCATTTGTAGCAATACAGTGACTTCATATCACAGTCCACATTCACAAGTACCAGTAATGCTCTGGGGTAGCCTGCACATATTTTCTTAGACTTCACACAGAGAGCAATCGTTATGGAGCACAGTGCTTTCACGGGAGACCTGGTACAATCGTAACAACACTTTTTTCTCTTTTCTCTAAAGACGCGGTTATTGAAACACAAATACACACACATCTTGCAAGTAATTTATACTCTTACTTACATGCAAATGTGAATTGTCTGAAAAAACCCTATCAGAGATATTAAGAAAAAACTGTAAAACTTTATGCTTCTTGAGAATGAACGAGGAAAAATAATGACAGTGAAGTTTGCGTTTGGCTATTGGCCTTGGCAGAGATCAGGGCTCTCTGAGTGCACTTGTTGTCAACAAATCCCATGAAAAGACCAAATCTTACCTGCCCTGTCTGTGGTTTTAAACAGTAAACTTATTAAATGTGGTCTTAAATATGCAGTTTAATTTAAAAAGTAATTTCCTAAGATGGATTTTAACAAACGTCACTCAAAACAGGCGCAATTAGTCTACTCGTTGGGGACTATTTTCAGCAGCGGATGAATACACATTTGATGCTTTAGTGAGTATTTACAGCCACATGTCTGTGTATTTGGGATTGACTCTACATAAACTACAATTCTCATGCTCATCACAATATGACAAAACATGTCACACAGTACAACAGTGTGTTTTAAAAAGTTTTTGGACAACACTTTATTTATTTATGGTTTATTTAGCATGGACAATACACAATACATGCACCAGATACAGCCTAAAGCTCATTTTTATCTGTGGTCCGCGGGGGACGATATTCTGCATGTTACAGCAAAACAAAACAACCACCCTGACACAAACAACTGAAGAATAATACTAAGTTCCCACTACAGCAGACGCCCTCAGCGATCCGTTACAGTTTATCAGCACAAGAAATTACCAACCAAACATTCAGTGCCAATGCTGACTATATGTTTAACAACAGAGGTCATGTTCATAGAAACAGTTCATTGATGGTTTTGGTCTTTTGATGAGATTTGTTGGTAATAAAAATATAAAATATCACCAGTCTTATCCTTTAAATCACATTTCTTGTGTGCATGAACTATTAAAAAACTATTTAAATGTTATCTCCGTATTAAGTATGTGTGTTTACATATCTACTCTTACATGCATGTGTGTGCACGCATCTGAGTGCATGTTGCTTTTTTATGCTCAAAAACTGTTTCACACCCCTTTAGGTGTCTAGTCACATACAGGTGTTAGCACGGAAGAAAGTTCGTGAATACCAGGCGGGTATAAAGGTAGGTGCCGCAGACCTGCCTCCTGGCAACACTGACTGGGCGTCTCTTTCCTCTTTGGTTACGGCTTCTCTCTTTCTTCCCTTGTCTTTTCTCTCCCTGTCTCCTTTTCCTCCTCTTCCCTCCTCTTGGCTATTCTTCTGTGCAGGTTTCTAGCCACTTGCAGGTTCTCGCCCGGAGAAAATCTCGCGAGATCCAGTCAAAGCTAAAGGTATGCGCTTCACGGCGGGCTCGGCGGGGCTGGAAAAGGCTTGGCTTTGCACTAACCCGCTAATTTGTGCACAGTATTATCAGTCCTGGCTTTGATGCGAGGCCAGTTCCTGCTAGAGATAAGTTGATGCAAGCTTGGCAACAATAAATCAGATAATAAAGATATTCTGAAGGAGTTAATTCTCTGATATACCCCAGGAAACCACAGTCCTGCTTCTGTATCATGCATGTAGCGCACAAACAGACAAAGCTTTTTAACTCCTGTATGTCAGAGCTGCACTAACTGTACAGCTAGCCTCTTCACTTCATCGTTAGAGTATAGTAGCTGATTCTAAAGCTTAATGCAACACAAGCTGTTACAATGAGCATTTAGCTGCATGTCACTCAGCTCTGTATCTGTCCTCTGTGGCGGCCATGCTTCTGCAGCACACTTTACTCCTCTGAGACTTCTTCTTCCCCTAAAACTCTCTCTACTCTCATACCTTTAGTGTCTTTAACGTGTCTGTCCCTTTAATGTGATGTGTCTTGTAAAAACCGAACAGACAAAAAAAACATTAATCTTCCACTGTTGGTGTCATTGTATGACTTCTTCTGACTCGTCTTGTAGTTCCTCTAGTCCCTCTGGTCTCCCTTCATGCTTTTTATTGACAGACAGGTGTAAATACTGAAGATATTGTGGGATTCTGTAGAGCTAACTTCAACTGAAATTAACCCCTTCATGCAGACTAATCCTCCAGATTGTTTTAAATCAAACTATTAAAAATAAATTATCCATCTTACAATTGATGTCATAAGTAAGTCAGTTCACCCTGTAGTGGCTGGTGTAAGAAAACAGATGCAGCAACCTCCTTACCTCCTCACATGTTGTAAATATTGACATCAAGAAGTGATTTTATAATATATTGTGAGAAGAATCAACTTGTGCATTCAGCGATACAAGTTTTTTATGAGTTCTCCATAACTTCTCTCCCTTACCTGTTTGTCCAGACGTTAAAAGTCTTCACCGGTGACGTCATAGAGCGAAGCCACCACATTATATCGTCCCCCCAGCCTTTTGTGTTTCCAAAATGTCTGCAGATCTTAGAATTACCATCTTTTTCCCCAACGCGTTTTGTTTGTGTTGTTTGGGGTCAGCAGATCTAAACCATATCAGATGTTTCATTGGCTTGAACGGAGCTGAGGAAGGGGCGTAATGATCAGAGATTAACCTTTTACATTTACTAGAAAAAAACTGGGATATAATAAATTATATATAAATAAAATCTCAACAGAAAAAATTACTAGATATTTATGAAATTTATGACTTAAATCTCAGAGTTTTTCTCACAAATTTCTGACTCTATAATCCTAAAGAATATTCATGTTTTTTTTTCCTCATGAATGTGTGAGTTTTACTTTTAAATTTACCACTTTAAACTTGGAACTTATGAGTTTTTTTCCCCTATAATATTACCCCCGCTTTCAGCTCTGTTTTTCTTTTACCTAATGACCCTGATACACCATCTTAGATTGGCATTCTGTATTTTTCTATATTTTCTGGAAAGTTTGCTCTAAAAATGGACCAACAGGTGGCAGTATAATCAAGGTGCTGCTTGCTCGGGGCACGTAAAGTGTCATGTTAAGCTAGTAAATCTAGCATCTCACTGGCCTGATCAGACAAATGGTAAAAAAGAATTAAATGCATTGTTTCACAGTTAACAAGTCCAACTTTTGGGTTGTACTATTTTAGATATGCAAGAATATTTGGTGCTTCGCATCTGTGAAACACTGCACCCTTCTTCTGATGAATTTATGCACATAAGAATTAAATATAACAATTATTGTATAGGGGCAAGTAAAAATTCACCCCAGTCAAGTTGATTTGTGACCAACTTGCCTGAGCAGGCAAGTGAAAAACACATTAATGCTGAACCCTGATGATGACATAAAATCAAGCTTTAATATGCTGTGTGGTGACTTGTATCCTCTCTGCTTCAAGGGATTAATCACGTTTTCTTCAATTCTTTCTGTGATTAATTTTTTCAACATACAAGCGTCTATATTTTGTCTCCTTCACACTACAAGAC
Source organism: Lutjanus campechanus (assembly GCA_027495735.1). Taxonomy (NCBI): domain Eukaryota; kingdom Metazoa; phylum Chordata; class Actinopteri; order Lutjaniformes; family Lutjanidae; genus Lutjanus; species Lutjanus campechanus. The sequence goes on along the minus strand of JAJHUR010004331.1, from coordinate 5,476 downwards.
ATGTTTGACTTGACACATTTTGGTTGCAAAATGATTAGGAAAGAAATCACCTCATGTTCATGTACATTTCTTAAACACATTCACAAAAACCTTATTAATTTCAGCTGTTCACTTAACATGTAGTTTATTTCAGTCATTTGGGGTCTTATGCTCAGTGACTTCACCTTTGTTGGATAGTAGCTTTCGCACCTCTTGAAGAAATATTTTAATGCCATTCTTACTTTTAACTTTTTCCCTTTTGGTTTTTAATTGTTAAAAATCAACTAATGAACTGTACATGGAGTTGTAGCCGTACAAACATCTTGTCCGAGTGTTTTATCAATCAAACCTTTATGAAGTGTTTATTTGTCAAAGAGAAATACTCTCAACAAACTCGTTTCCAAAGAGCAGCTCCTTCCTCTGGGGAGTAAAGTGAAATTGTAGCATCAGCTGAACAAACATGACGTAAAACTGTGGGTGCTAAATGGCTGCACACTGTAGCACCACCTGTACATTTGACGCAATACACTGTAGACTTGTGCTGCAATAACCCTCCGAGGACTAAACTTTGCGTCATGTTTCCTCTCTGTTTGTCTTCCAGTGGGGAAATGCTCCTTGGATTGTTACACAGTGCAGATGTGCTCAGTTATACGGTGTATATTTTTTTAGGGGAATTAAAAAACTTACACTTTGCTTTATAGTTTTCAGACGTGATTTTAATTCATAACATATTATTTCAATCTTTTACTTCTGTCTAATGAAATAATATAAACAAGAATTTATGTATTACAGTGTAATCTAAAAGTTTTTTGTAAATTGTTATACCCAGTAGTCACCTAATAGTCTAAATATTGTGATAATTATATATTTAAGGATTCCTCTAATAATACAGTCCCTAATGAACCACGTCTCCTCTAAACTAAAGCAAACTGCCAGTCATGATGTGTTTAGATAAACATGGAATTAAGGTTGCTCAGTTAATCAAAATATTACTGAAAATCCCAATATGGTCAAGTGCAATATCAAACTTACAGAAGATGCAAGTTTTGACTTTGCGACAAAGTATCATTATGATGAAGTACTGTAGTGCTGCAGAGATGCCCCGGCCTTCAAATCTTGTTCTTGTTCTAAAAATAAAAATTGTAATGCAAAAATGATCACTCACACTAAACATAAATCATATCGCAATCACAATATCTGTCAAAATAATTGCAATATGATTTTTTTTTCTTTTACCATATTGTGCAGCCATGTAATTTTGAGTTATTGCACTCCATGTCTACAGCATATAAACAGAAGTCAAACCTGAATTTAAATGCACAGTCAAACACTATGTCAACCTAACGCATCATTTAGAAGTGCACAGTACTAATGGTTTCTCTCTTTTTTGATTCAGGCGATGAATTTGGTAAGTGAATCTGACTTGTGCAATATGCTTCCCTCCCCGCCCCCGCCTTTGTTTGGCACCACCAGTGCGCTGTCCCCCTGCTACGGCCCTCTGCTGGCATGGCGTCCTGTCCCATTGCTACGCTGTAATGAAGCAATGCTTAGGAAACAGCCATGCTTTGAACACAGTAGTGCTGCTGCTGCACCTCCTGCCTGATGTAGCGTAATCCCCTCAGCCTCTGCCAAAAGCCAAAGTCTTGCTTGCTTTGCATAAGGTGTCGCTGTCTGATTTGGGGTCTTGCTTTCCTTTAATTGCAAAGTCACCGCTCAATTAGCTTCAAGTGAAAAAAGAGCAAGAGGATGCATTCAAAATTTTGTTTGGTTTATTGAAATAAAAGGGCTGATGTGTTTGTAAGTCATAAAAAAATGTATCATGCACTATGGACATGAATTGGTTGGTTTTGTCATTTGCTACCTGTTTCACTTACATAGTACTGCTTTCATCTGCATAGTAAAACTTGAATTTGTTAATTTACGCTGTTCAGTCCCACATGGACCCAAACCAATGCACTCTCTTTATTCTCTTTTTCCTGTGGTGATCCCAATAATACACTGACCAAGCTTAAATACCATCGCTGGAGCAACGCTGCTTCATCTTCTCTGTTCTTCTCTTTGCTTCAGTCTGTCAAGCTGCTCTTACAAAAAATGTTCACTTTATTAGGAATGATCAGAACAGTTACAGTTACAGAACAGTGTATTTATTGACTCATGTCAAGCTTATCCTAACTTTATGAAGCTCTCCTTGAGAGCTAAATATGTTAATTTTAGAATTCAGATGTTGGTTGTTTTTTTTATGTATCAAGCAATTAGAAATAAATGCAATATAGTGTGGAAGTCCACAGCACTGGTTCCCAACCCGGGGGTCCCGAACCCCACCAGGGGTCCCCAAACCTTCTTAATTGTAAATAAGAAAACTTATTTTTTTTTAAAGATATACAGTAGGCCTACATCTCAGCATTTTGTTAATTTCTGTGAAGGAAACTAAATGACTTAAAATGACTTAAATGAAAACTTTTTAAAGTTTAAATCATTATTTATGATAGAAACTTACAATAAATCTGACAGGATGAGGGCACGGTGAAGACCTGAGTACAAGCTTTAGAGTCTTCACTGTCTGCTAACAGACTCATACTGCTTTAGAAATGAACCATTAAAACAACTGAAGAACTAATAGAACAATGACCATGCATCAGAGAGAAGAAAGGACTGAATTTGTCAAAAAAAACTTTATAAATAATTCCTAAAAAAAATATCAGGACAGCTCCTCTCTGATGCAATATTCCCAGGAAATTATCTGCTGAAAATTCATCCAAATTGCTCATTTTACACAAACACTTATTGTTGTTGTTATGGATTGAATATAATATTAAATATTCATAAAATACGTCAGGGGTCGTCAGTTCACTCAATGATAAGAGGGCCCTTAAGGAAAAGGGCTGGGAACCAGTGATCTACAGTATATTCTACTCTGTACTGTAATGCAGCAGTAGTTCATGTTTATGTTATGGTGCCACCTTGTGGTTGACTCCTGTCACCGCTCTGTTTCAATCTGCAGGATCAGGCGTCTAAAGACAAAGCCTTGCAGAACATGGCAGCGCTGTCGTCTGCACAGATCGTCTCCCCGAGTATGATAAAGAATCATCTTCCACCACTGCCTCCTGCCCCCTACCAACCAGCCAGAGTGAGCCCAACACTCATTTTCTCTGCATTTACAACACATCT
>JAJHUR010004303.1:0-43916 GCA_027495735.1 Lutjanus campechanus | reverse complement strand
ACACATCAGTACAGTGTACACACTCAGGCACCCACAAGATGAGGAAAGGCCTGATTATATTTGTAATATTTTGTATTAGGGGTTTTGAGGAATCCAGCATTGCAAATTATGTGTTATTTTACCAGAAGTAGTTGTTTTGACAAAGCCCATGCTGTTTCAATAAAGCTTTGAGATACAGTGGTAGGCATTGTGGGAATCTCTCATCATGCGTCTCTGCTATGCTAGCTCAGCAGTGGCTGCTGCAGTGTATTTGTGATTAAATATCATAAAGTAAAAACATGTTGAAATTCAACCTTCATATCTGCCAGGCTGCTGTTTTCTCTTTTTGTACACTGCAGTGTGATGAAGCTGCATATCTGTTTACTTCTTGTCAAAACTAGGTTACCTTTGCCTACAAACTTTTTGATTTTTTTTTAATCTGTAAGTTAGTTACTTCACTTTTCACAGTTAGCTTAAAAGGCCGCACATTTTTAATAACATTTACTGTCCATTTTGTATGTAGTGTTTTTGAGCATTTTGATAATCACCTCACTGTAGCAATGTTGGCTGGCTAGCTAGCAGTGGCATCTTCATTTAAACTTGACAGAAGCAAAATAAAACTCACCAAAAGTGTCTTGGCTTAAACCCTTAGATGTGAAAATATGAGGAGAGTGAGGGAGGGCAGTTGGTCTGAGAAGCAGCAGGAACAAACAGCATGTACAGCCAGAATATTTTCGCATCTGATGTGGTGAATTAAGGGTTTATTTCAACCAAACCAGAGCTGATGATTGCTGGAACAATGGAAAGATGAACCATGAGGGGTTTGGTTAATTTTTATTTTGTTCCTGTTGAATGTGAATGAAGATGACGACACTAGCTGGCTAGATAATGTTGCTAACAGACACTGAGGTGATTATGAAAATGCTCAAAAACACTATATAGAAAAAGAACAGTAAATACTACATGATAACAATATGTACCAAGTTAACTGTGAAAAGTGAAGAAACTAACTTAAAGATGGAAAAATCGATAAGTTTATAAGCAATGGTAACGCGATAGTGTTGACAGAAAGTACACAGGTCCTGCAGCTCATAACATGGATATACATCATATACATCGTGTAGAATTAGACTTTTTGTCTTCTGACCGCAGTTTTGTTTTGTTTTTTCACAATTTCAAACAATTTTCTTTGGAAGCATTAACTCCCTGCTGTATGCCTCATGCAAAAAAATTATTACTTTTACAACAACTGCTGTAGCTTAGCAGGCACTGAAATTCATTCACTGAGCAAATTCAGCAACAAAGACACACTTTCACGTAACTTCTCACCACAGCTCGTAACCACCATGAGGTTGTAGTGTTTGAGTCGCGTTGCCAGGGCGGGCTGGACCTGGAACTATGCTCACTGTCTGCCCAACCACACCACAGCTCCACCTGCATCTGTGGTCAAACACACACACTCCCTCATATTTACTGGGCCCACCGCACCACTCCATTTGAAGGTGAGTGGCAGAGATTTATATGGTAAGCTAAGGCCACCCTACGACTGTGTGTATGTGTGTGTGACTTCTTAGCTATGAGCTACCAGGTCCCTGAGGGTTTATTTGCCTGCTGCTGCCCCTTCAGACCTCCCTGTATGCTCTGTGAGTTAGCATGCACAGCGTGTTTACGCGTATATGTGAGCTCAGAAAGTGTATGTGTGTGTGTTTGCAAGGACCTCCCTCTCGGGTGTTAATTGGGTTGGCTCTCCCAAGTTGGGTCTCGGACCCGGGCCAAGCTCGCTCTCGTCTGGCAGCAGAAGGAGCCTCTCAGCCAGTTTAATAAACTCGATGTCATCCGGTTAATAAAACAGCCTCGCGTCCCTGCTTGGCTTGTTTTTGCTCGATAAGTCACGGGTGATGTTTTTTCTTTCTATAAGTAGAAATGAAGGAAAGGTGAACCCTGTTGCATAGGTAGGCCGTATGTTCTTGCTCATTGGTGTTTTTTCCCCCCTCTCCTAACCCTGAAACCTGCTGCTGCTTTATGTCCTGAAACACTAGAGCGGAGATAATTCATTTAATTATTTTATACTTGAAATAAGAAATAGTAATCATGACTGAACAGTACGAATGCTGAATGGAACGACCACATATATTGAGTATTACAGTTTTATAAAGCTATAACTATACTCAAGGAACAAAATACAATTTGAAAAGAAAAAGAGATTTTAATATTGTGTAAGATGTATTAGTTTGGCGCACTGCCCGGAGGTATGGGGAGGCAGCTAGCTTCAGAGTTATACATAATGTGTCTCGGAAGAATTAGTCATCAGACAACAGCATGGCACCAGGCTGTCTACTTGCTAAACCATGATGTCTACTTTCTTTTTCTATACGTATTAAAGACCATAAATGTGAATCTTTGGCAGATGCTTTGTGTGGATGTTCTATGGAGCTGATGGCTGAGTACTGAAAGTAATGTACAAGTAACTTAGTGCTTTTTCCAAATGACCTCTTAGTAAAGTAATGTCACTACTTTTTCAGTAAGTAGACTCAAGTAATTAAAACAATCATTGTAACTATTCACTGTAACGTGTAACAATTCTACCTTAAAATAGCAGCTTTAAAATAATCTTGATGCTACATTGACTTGTAATAGTGTGAGTGGTGCATCATATTTATGAAGAAAATATTTTCTGCTTTTCTCTCTCAGTTTCCTAATGGACATTTAAGTAAACTGCTGCTAAATGTAGCGGCTGTTAGCTAATTAGCTACTAGCTATCACAGACTTGGTGTTCAGAGCACCGGGGAAGTGTTGGTTTTACACCGCTAGCACAAGAAGAGGTTTTTCAGGCCCGAGACGGGGGGGAATGCTGGCTGGGAGAGAGCCTGACAAAGCAAGAGCCACTGGAGAGTAAATGTCGGTTTGGCTTTTAGTTGTTGGCGAGACGTTCATGAAATAAAAAGCTACAAGACAGGCACAGACCTAGCCTTCTTGCTGTTGGACGAGTGGGTAATAATAGCTGGCGTGCTATGTCTTTTGCTGTTGCACTTACTTGGTGTTTGGCTGTGTTAGCAAAGTTGTCAGCTCAATTGTTTTTAATCATAAGTAACATAATCATAACTTAAAAGCATGTGTACAGCTGTCCATATTTAAAAGAAAGTACAACTACATTGTTCAAGTAACCTTCCTCACACTGTTCTCACTTACCTCTAGTAGTACCGCTGAGATTTCTGACAACTCCCCCAGTACAAAGGGGCTGAATAAAATTTTATGAGTGGTCCTCACAGCATTAAAAATATATATATTTAAAAAATTTCAACACCAACATCTCTTTCCAAAAGCAGTGCTTGTATAACTCTGGATAATCCACAGAACACGCTGTCGACAGGTTTCACAAGAACTATTTCTTTGGTAGAAAGTAGTTCCAGTATAAACTGTCCACAATGAGGTCTGTGAATTATCCAGAGTGACTCTAATATGTGGTTGTTGAAAATTGAAAATGTATTTTTAAATCTGTAAGCTGCACAATTGAAATCCCATTTGCATCCATTGTACTGTGGTGACAGAAATCTCAAATATAAGTATCTCAAAAGCCTGGACACATAAAAGCTAAAGCTTTTTCCATAGCTAGGTAACACTGAGGGTAACTGAGAGAAGTTAACTGTTTTTTAATTTGGGTAAACAACCCTTTAAAGACCTAGAGCGACATTCATTTTGAAATGTAGAATTGTTTTCTGCCACATTTGTCTCTCTTGGCATCTTCTCTTTCCTCTGTCTCTTTCTCTTGCGCCTGTACTGCCCCAGTAGGAATGTTAATGTCTCGTTCCAGTTGGCTGAAATGGTTTCTTTGCTCTGCCTCTGTCTGGGCAGTGGACACGGAGGGGATGGAGGGGCAGCGTTGGGGGGGAAGGAGCCAGTGGGACAGGAGAAAATATTCTATATCCTGGGTGACTCCGCTCTTCTGGGGGATTACAAAGGGTTTAACTGGCGGATGAAGGAGAGCAAAGTGGTAAGTGACATTTCTGGTCTGGGAATATGGCAATCAGCAGCGTGGAGCCCCGCCAAGTCTCCCAGCCTGGCCAGAAAATGCTAAAAAGGCTTGGGAGAGTGTAAACAAACGGGGAGCTGGCTAACGGGAGGGGAGAGGAGGGAAGGGAGGGGGGAGCGTCCAGGGGGACAGATCTGTTAACCATCAGTGGCTACGTTTCATCCTGCCGCCCCTCTCCAAACCCTTCAAGGGAGGCTTTGTGTACCTGCTCCGCAGACAGGAGCTGGGAATTTGGGGAACAGGAAACCATGGCCCCCACCTTCCCCACCCCTCCCTTCTTCCCCACACCTCACCCATTCCCTGTCCCCTGTGCACCCAGCTGCCCACCAACACACACACCCCACATTCACCCCCTGCTATGCCCTCTCCTCTGCTCACTCTCTGCCCTCTGATAGCTCATACCTCTACCCTGAATGGGCATGTTGTACACACTCACACACTGGCAGGTACAGTTGATAAGAGGACACTGGCTTGTCCCACTGTTCCCTGTATCAAAAGATCGTTGAATGTTATTTTATTATCTCACTTTCAAATCAAACGAAAGGCTTTACAGAACACCTCAGTCAACAGCAGCCATCACTCAGCTCAGGTATGAATGTACATAGACTGCCATGCATTTATAATCTATAGGCCTGCATCCTATGGGTTGAATAAAACCTGGGTGGGGGTGTTTGAACCTTAATCCATAATTCATGATCCCTCCTCTGAAGCACCGGCCAAGAAAACCAGAGAACTGACCGAGTTCACATGTTAATTGTTTCAGTTAGTTCAAGAGCTGCTCAAAACTGTTCAGCCACACAGTCTACGCCAGTTCACATCAGCGCTTAGCCTACTGGAGGGATATTATTCCTGACAAAAAGCTGCTAAGCCTATTACTCTTAGACCATAAAGGTTAGCATGGAGGAATCTTTTTTGCCTTTCCAAAACCAGAAACTATGATGACAAGATGCTCTGTTTGTCCAGGATTGTCCCATTTTAAAGCTGGGTGTCCTAAGTCCCCACAAATATCTGTAAAAAACGAATATGTCCCCGTTTGCAACTTTCACAGCCCAATTTCACCGCAATTGAAATAGTAATTATAATAGTATACTTGTTCTCAATGCTTACATAGATGTTCATCAAGGCCTGTCCCGCTCATTTTTTACCTAACCCAATATAAAAACATAAACAATGTCCCACATGTCTAACTTAATTAATGAGTTGTTGTCAAGGCTTTTGCTAGCCCATGAGTCACAGACAAGCGTCGTACGCTATGATACAGTTGTTTCTGACAGAACCTGTCGGGATACTAACAGTTAGCTGTCAGTGCTGAAGAGAAAAGGTCTTTCTTTTGTAAAGACCTGCAGGAGGCTTATTTCTTCATAAGGTCCTTGATAATGAAAATGCTGGATTCATGGCATGGCGTTCATGGTGCTGAAAAGTATGCTTGGTAAGTATGCTAAGTGTTAAAATAATTTTCCCTCATCCTGTTGAAAATGCCTATTGTGTGTGTGCATGAGTCAAATGAAGACATTAAAAGGTCTTAAAAATAACCCACTAGATTACTTTTAGCCAATTATGCTAGCTAACAGTATCTGATAGAAGCTGCTAGCAACATTTTTTATTTCAGAAGCCAAAATCATTGATCATTAGCAAGATATTAAGCCTACTTTTATCTCTTATATGAAATCAGTCCATTGTTTTATAAATACGTATAATGGAGTGATAAACTTCCCAACGTTATCATTAATGTGTGGATGTAACAGTCAGGGTCATTTGCCCCGAAGTATCAAGAAATTCAAATATGTTGAACAAATCTTCTGTATACTGTATAATTTACATAATCAAAAAATTACAGCCATGCAAATTACCACTAATGCTGGGCTCAGACTACAGGAGTTTAAAAAAATAACCAACCAATTTTGAAATCTGGTTGTGTTACACACAGATCACAGATATTCTTCTTTCTGATCGCTTTCTCTTGAAAATAGTTGCATATCACACTACAGGATAAGATTATATAATCTATAATATATAACAATATATAATCTTATGTGATCTCATGGGGAATTTGATTGCATGTGATCACACGGAGAAGCAGATGTAAATAAAACGGAGGCTGGTGGTGCAACAGTTTGCTGTAGTGATGCTTTTTAGTGAGAAAAAACAAAAGCAGATGGATTAAAGAGTCTGGATGATAAAATGTTGGGGAGATAAGGCTTGTCTATATTTCAGCAAGAACTATAGGTGAGATTTTTACTGTTAGCTTTAATATCTGTCAACAGTAGCATGCTAGCTAACGATGGAGATCACCATTGCTCTGCAACACCATTAGCTGCTTCTGTCTTTTGATTTCTCTCTCTTATTGGATATCATGGTCCTGCTCGTAAAGTACTGACATATTCATCCAGATTTTTACCCTTAAATATCAAACATGTTTTAAAATTACCAGGTTGGCCCAGATGAGTCCACGAGCAGTTAAGGAGGAGTTAAAATTGGACATGTTAGCCCCTCACATTACCTGATAATCTGAACAGCGGTACCGACCGGACCTGATTTTTCCTCCAATTCTCAGGAGGGTTGAATGTGAGGTAAATAAGCCTGAAACTGTAGTCTGAGCCCAGCTTAAGTTAAATCAACACCCCAGTGACACCATTCTCATCAAAAATGTAACATTGCTATCTTAAAAAATATCATCTTTTGCAAAGCTACTGTAATGTCCAGATTAGTCAAAGCTGAGAGACTTGGACTGCTGTCTGTTGGTTAATACGCAGAGAGATGAAGAGAAATACTCGTCCCTGGCACTGAGTTGACACAGATCATAAAGGCTTCATTGTGAATGCTGACTTGTCTCCCAGTATGCTAAATTAAAAAATGGATGTAACCTAATACGGGATGGTAGCGGCGATAAGATCTGGAGTCGGCCCGTGTCCCTGCAGGCCCTTCTCCTCCTCACTTCACCACAAGCGAAGGCAGTGCAGTGACAAGAGGTGTTCAGGAAGCAGTGAACACCCTGCAGATCAGGAGATAATACTTTTTTGGCAAATAAATTCATTCCTGAAACTTAAATTACATTTTCACCTCCCAAAAAAATGTCTGCTCTCAAAGCCTGAGGCAATGTCTGTCTGACACGGAGCGGAGGGGGAAAGAGGAAGTGCGAGGTGTTTGCTGACAGCAGTCCCAGGCAGTATGATGTCTTTATGGATGTGTATGCATGTGTGTGTGTTAGTGTTTTATATCTGATTAAAGAATATAAATGTGCATATTTCATGTACTGTATCAGTGAGCTTATTCATACACGTTGTGTGTGTGTGTGTATATATATATATATGCGTTTTCTCGAGAGAGTCACTGTGCAGCACCATGACAACAGTGGGGCCGTCTGATCCTCTCTCTCTAATTGTCTGTGACCTCGTAACTGGAGACGCACTCTCAAGGCAGGAGGAGGGCCTTTCACACGGCAATCACTTTTGGATTTGTCCTCTATGCAACTCCTGAATACCACTGCCAAAAAGAGGTGTGTGTGTGTGTGTGTGTGTGTGTGTGTGTGTGTGTGTGTGTGTGTGTGTGTGTGTGTGTGTATGCAGGTGTGACCGCTTCTTTAAATCCAAACCCCCTGCTGATTGGCAGTGAGGTATAATATATGTGAGGTGGTGGACAGGTATGTGTGCATAAGGCACACAGGTCATGTCATTGGTTAGCTTTTGATGTTCAACACTGTAAACATGAAACCCGAGACTCATTTGATAATTACAATGTAATATGTGTTTATATAACCATTATTTTACACACTACATGAGCAAGTATAAAAAAAAAACTTTGTTACAAACTTAAAGAGTAAATCTCTGCCAGGCAACAGAGGGTGAAGCACCTACTGCAATACCACCGCAACTGCCAGATGCAGTTAGAGATGCATATCTTTAAGGTGCATAGCATGTAATGTAATGGCACTGTAACAAAACACCCTGGGTTCACATAAATGTATAAACTTATTAATGAAACAATAAACAGGACAATAAATCCAAACTTCTCAGTTTTAATATTGTCATTTATTTAGAACATTTTATTTATTTAGAGCATTACAACAATAGAGCGGGTAGTAGCTTCAGCACTGTTGGTCATGCACACACACACATGCACACACGATCTCACCCAGACTTACACCTGGCAGAGATAATAATTAGGAGAATATCAAAAAGGTCAACAGAAGTGTAGTTTTAGTGTCAGTTCACATAGATTTTTTGTGAGGACCCGAGGCATGGAGGAGGCTAAAAGATGGAAAAATCCCCAAAATTATTCCAGGGAATAGTATGTAGCAGAAAAAAGTCGATTGTTCCATTCATGTGAAACAAGTTGAGCAGGTGAATTCAGGTGAAAGCTGCCGTCCTTTCCTAATTTCATCAAATGAATCTTCCTCGTCCACTTCAGTCTTTATCCTGCTGGATATTTAAGGGCTTTATGTTTCGTTTACCACTTGTGTGCAACAAGATTCAGCTCAAAATATAGAAGTGAGTTCTTGCTACTGTAATGATTACTGTCATCTAAATTTACAAAATGCCCACTGAAAAAAAAAAATCAATTTCTTTTCACATTGGCTTGTAATACAACTCATCCACTGGCCTGACTGTAACTGCAGTGGTCAAGCTTCCTTCAACACTGGTAGTACACTTCACTTAAAGCACAAAGCGATAGTGTAATTGATTCTTACATTGTACTTTACTGTCCAGAGAGTCCACTCTCCTCTATCTCCACACTGTCTGTCTGTCTGTCTGTCTTTCCCTCCATCTGTCTGCACAGGCCAGGCTGTTCTGATGTCTCTGTTTTGTTCCACCATAAAGGGGCCTCAGTAATGGCCCCTGTCACACACAAAGGTATTAAGGCCTAAAGCCTCTCTCTCCGACGCCACTGGCAGCTGGGCCAGGGGAATAATTTGATTTGGTATTTTATGCTGGAAAAGAGCCTTTCTTCCCAAGCCACATTTGCGCTTGGCTTCTCCTCAGCTCTGCAGCCCCCTGAAAGACTTTACATGACATTAACACATTTCAGAGAGCATTACGGCTTGAAAAGAGATTTGTCTAGACAAAGACATGGTTTATTTGTAGTTAAAGCTTCATTTCCTGCCCGTTCCTTCTCCTGCACTCTCCTCCCTGCACCTTTACCCCCTCCCTTCCACTCCCATCACCGCCCCTCCTCCCCGCGTGACTCCTGCCAGGCGCACAATGGTTGGCGCCCTGACAGGTAAGAGGATTTCAATTAGTTTACCTCGGAATGGGCCCGGCAAAACGTGATTAATGAAAGCAATTAGTCTCTGTCATGTCTTCAGCACACTCCTGCTAAATCACCGGACTGCTCCTCACTGACGCTAAGAGCAAATTACATCACCCAGATCCTCTCTCTCGCAGCCTCTTTATGAGCTCCCCACGTCTCAATGAAGAGAGTAACGGAAAGGAGAAAAAAGAGGGGAATGAAACCCAGCTGATACCCATGTGTGTGTTTTTTCTTTTTACTCTGTAAGAGTGTATCCCATAAACATCCACAGTTTCTTAAGAACCGCAATAAAATGGGTAATACTCATCTTTTTTCCAAAGAGATTTAAGACATTGCTGCTTAAAAATCTATGTTACAGTGAGAAAAAACTATATGAATCACAATAACTCTTCTATGTGTGTGTGCGTCTGCATGTGTGACAGGCTGACTAATAATATTCAGCCAGTGAGCAGAGTGTGTGTTTGTTAACGAGCAGTAAATTAATCAGGGGCCTGGGTTTTTGCTCCCCTGATTACAGCATGGATGATCTACAGCGTCACACATATGTTTACACTTCGTAAATGTACTTTCCCCTCAGTAACATCACACAATACATACAAACTTATAAACTATAGTGGGATTTATGAAGGCCTGTTTTAAACTTTTAGGCTTCAAAGTGTGCGTGCGTTATGGGATTCTGTCACGGAACCACAGAAACTCTCAACCTGAAAAAAAAAAAAAGAAATCAAATAAAAGGGAATTTACGGAGCCATAGATAATGTTTTGCTAGCTGCAGGCTGGGTGGACGTCAGCCAACAGTAATCACTGCCCACTAGGAGGGAAACAGCCCCACCTGCTCCAAAAGCATCACACGCAAGCTTCCTCTTCTCACAGTTTTCGCTCCTGTTATATATTTATGCCACCATCCCAACGCTCCCAACCACCCACCATCTCCCTTACTCTTTCTCTCAGTACTTTCAGACTTCACCCTGTTTGTAGAACTCAGTATTATTTGTTGCATTTGTTCCTACTAATGGTCACAAACAGTTCAATTTTTTACAAAGGTGAAGCAATTGTTCAGATAGTACCCAACTCTGAATGTGGCTGTCATATTAGATTTGGCTGTTCAATATGAAGATATAACTATTTGTCCCTTCTCTCCCATAGACAAAAGTGACTATGTAGTATTATGTTGCAGTGAGCTGAAAATTCACCACTCCTGAGCAGAAGACAGAAGATAACATTATCTCATTAAGGCTTATTTATGCTCCCTTTACGAAGAAAATGCCTACTTTTAAACAATGTAACCGTCCATTGGCATGGGTGTTAAGCAATACTTCCACTAGAGAGCACCGCTCACAGTTAAAAGTGACCTCAAAGAAAAAGAGGAGGAGTCAAAAGCAAGCATGGTGACGCTGGAGGAGGTTGTAGTGATGTACCTCATGGGAAAGAGGCAAAAGCGGAGGCAGTGGCAGCCATTGCATACATCATGATGTGAACGGAGAATTATTTTAACTAACTAATTGACGACGAATGTCATTTTCAGTATTTTCAGATTTTTAAAACCTCTTTGTTGTGTCTTGCAGTCACTTGACTTGTTGGCTACATTGCTCACATGACTACCGGTGGTGCTGCTCTGTTTCGTCCATGTCTGCAAGCTTTCAGAAAATATACACAAACAGAAAAACAGAGAATTATTCTCAACCACAGATTACATCTTTGATGCACTATTGAGTATTTACTGCACCAGGAAGGTGTGTCTACTCAAAATAAATTACAGATTCTAGGTTTGTTGTAATAAGGGAACGTGTCACCCTGCTTGATGGTGTGTGTGCAGCAGAATCTTCAAGTATCTATCTTATATGACAGTGAAACACATTTCTGAAAGCATCAAAAACTGTGATTAAAGTTTGCTCTCCTCTGTTCAATTGGTTAGTTATTGCTTTCTAATCTCTTTTCGGGGTTTTGTAATGGTTGGCAAGTCTTGTCGACTGACCGCTCTAGACCTTTGGTTTATTTTACTGCAGTCATCAGTACATTTTTTGCTCATCGTTAAAACACGTTTCTTCATAAACTCCATAGAATTGTTTCATCTGGCAAAAGGTTAATCTCCTAAATCCTATGTTGGCTTGTCTGTGGCCTTTGGAAAGGTGTGCTCGGGATGATAGGGCTTGCATATTTTGATGTGATCCTATTTCTTCATTTCCTGCATTGGCTGGGAACAGGGGAACGGCACAGGCTGTAGCTAGACCAGACGTTCTCCTTTTCTCGCTCTCTTCCTCTCCTGTTCTTTCTCTTCCTCTCTCGCTCCGTGTGTCAGATGGAGGATACCAGTTGACAGGCTCGTTCCTATTGGAACCGGTATGATTGGAGGTCTTTGGCATCCACCCTGGCCTGTCTGCTCTGTTGTTCGATGCACCGAGGCCGAGTCCACCTTCTAACATTGTTTTTCAGACGCAGATTCCTGAGCAGGACTACGTGTGTGTGATGGTGTGTGTGTCTACACTCTTAGAAATAAGGGTTACAAAAGGACTCTTGCTTAGGAGCTAAGATCCTTTTTTTGAAGAAAGGGTTTGTGAAGGGTTCCCTCCTTTTCAGCTAAATAATCCTTTTTAGAAGAAAGGGTTCATCAGGGTTGAAATCCCTGAGGAACTCGTTCATCTAAGGCTCGGCAAGGGTTTTTTGTACCATATTATTAAAGAGCTCTATAGAAACCCCTGGGAGGGTTTTAGATAACATCCCTGGAATATAAAAAGGTTCCCCATAGGACACCTTGGGTGTACTCTAGATAAAACCCTCGGAATATAAAAAAGGTTCCCGTAGAAACAACTGGGTGGGTTCTAGATAAAGCGCTTGGAATATAAAAAGATTTCCCATAGAAACTCTGAGCATGTTGTAGATAAAACCCTTTGTTCTTGTTAGAACCTTCTGGGTGTGTTCTAGATAAAAAAAAACCATTGGCATATGAAAAGGTTTTCTGTAGAGCCCCCTGTGTGGGTTCTTGTCAGCACCCTTAGAAGTTGGAAAGTTTTCAGATAGAACTTCCAGAGGGGGTTCTGGGTGGAACCATTACACCATAGAGGGGTTCACTATAGAACCTCTCATAGGGATTCTAGGTGATACCAGGTGGAACCTTTATTAAAGGTTCTAACAGGACCCAAGAGGGGAAACTGAGGAACCCTTTATGGTTCTAGTTAGCTCCTTTATTTCTCAGAGTGTGCATTGCATGTCTATGTGTAGCAGTTCAGTCATGTGCCAGGGCTTGTGAGCGGCCTGCTCCTTCCTGTAAAGCCTCAAATGGAGGCTGCCTTGTCAAGCTGTCATGCTTCAGGACAGTAATATCTGAGGTTCCCCCGCTCCGCTCCTCGCCCCATCAGTCAGAAATTGGGAACGCCAAAATCACAGCACACACACTCCAATCTTTCTCTCTATCTGTCTGTCAGTCTCTTTCTTTCTCACTCCATCCCTTTCTCCTGTTGTCTAAGGTTTTCCTGTCATGGAGCCAAAATCTAATTGTTCAAAGCTCTGTCAGCCTCCAACACTTTGATATTTTTCCCAGGCTTCAAAAGAGCACGACAACAATAGGCTTGTGACTGCAGGGCACGCCAAGGTAGCCAAGGCTATATTAGTTATCACGTCTTTATGTCTTTATGTTCGCTGGCATGGCTCGCAGACTTTTACTGCGGGGGAGGAGGGTGTTTTTCGGAAGGAAGCAGACTTGTTAGTGGTTTCTCAGGCGGGTTGTTCGATGCCCCGGGATATTTTTTGGTTTGCGACTGACTTTCCAACGCCAAGCTCGGGTAAATATCAGGGCGTGTACGGTGTCAAAGCTCAAAATGGTGGCGTGTCTGTTCTATGTTAATAGCAACATTGAGGTTTCTGTAATTGACACTGTCTTAATGCGTGTAATTTTTACACATTGTTACTCACCTAACCACAGAGCCCAAGTCTGTATTTAATGGTCTGGGATGATTAGGCCTGTAAAGGAAAGACAGGATCAGATAATTTGTTACAGATTTAACCTTGGCAACACTTCAGTAAAGCTATAAGATGCTATCAGAGAGACATTTACAACTTAATTTCTTTTTTAAAAAACCTCCGGTCAAACCCTAATCTTTAAAGCGAGACAAAGTAATTTGTGGCAGAACAAATAACCAATTCTTCCTTTTATATTAGAAAGTTGAAATATAAGTAATAAACACTGTTGCTTGGTTCAGTACACCAAGAGATTTTGTGGCTATATTATCTGGTATGACCAGTAGCTTTTGGCAGCAAATGTTGGCTAAAGTAAGCGAATTTTAGGCATATTTTGCTGTTTAAAGCTCATTAATGAATCTTAGCAGCATTAAAATAGTTTAGCAGTGGCTGTAATTAGCAAAAGTTACATAGTCTCACTTTAAGGGTGCTTTAACACTTCCATCAGACTGGCCAGTTTCATCCCAACTATGGTGAAAAGATTTCTGAAAAGACAACTGGAGATATTTCCAGTTCTGCGGTCAATAAGTGATTAAACATATCCAATGTTAAAAAATAATATGGTGCTGGCCAAATGATAAAATTGTACTTGTACTTGGGTACTCACTAAATAGCCACAGAAAGGCAGAAAATCAAATCAAGCCCATGGTCTCCTTCCTCTCCAGTCTTTAATAATAAAAACCACACTGTTAGATAAAATAGCCTGTTTTGGTGAACAGATTCTCATTTCATGCCTCATTTTTGTATTTAATCTCAAAAGCATTGTTTCGCATTATAAATTGGCAGGCTTTGTAATCATATTTTTAACTTCTTCTTCATCTTCTGTAACACACAGTTTAAAAAAAAGGGGACATTTGAGAAGACAGCGCTGGACAGGGATAAGCCACCAAAAACATGGACTGTCCTCAGAAAATGGAAACTGTCAGCAGGATATGTCTGGTCACCTTAGTCCGAAGCAAAATTACAGGCGTGAATCCTCCCCCGGACCACAGTCTGGACCAAACAGTCAGACCTTAATCCAGCCGAAAGAGTCTTGGTGCCTGGACCAAATCGAACCACGGTCCGCTTTGTTTCTAGTCTTTTGCATAAATTACAGGAAAATCTGGCAGGCTATTGTTAGAACTGGACGATGGAAAAACAAAACAACAAAACAAAATGAGCAGTGGTCGCACATAGAGAGAGGACTGGACCAAATGTTTAATTGGCATTTGATCCATCCAAGGACTTTATAAATAGTCAGTTGGAAAAAAAAACCTCTGCAAAAAATTCTGACACTTTTTAATTATTTTCCTTGAAGATGACAGAGAGAGGATTAGATCTTTTTCACAGCAGCCATGTTGACATGAAATAGTCGGGTTAACACAGCTGTCACCAATGATACTAATTAAGGTTCCAAACGGAGTCAGGGGTGCTGTTGTTGTGCATGTTGGCTCACTGGAAAAGTTCTACATGGAATGAGACCTTAAGTAGTATCATTGTTTACCCCACTATTTTATATCAATATGGCTGCCACAGCACAACACGGCCATCTAAACCAATCACTTATAGGGAAACCTCAGGATATAGGTATGTCAGCTAATGTTCTTTAGTTTATTCACATAATTACAATAACGTGAAACAAAAATCTAATCAAATGTAAATAATCTAAGAAAAAATGAGCCTTGCTTCAGATTTTCAGGTGTAATAGCACCCTAAGGTAAACTGTCACTCCAAGGTAAAATTTTACTTGAATGGACTTGAATGTTGTGTTCTATTTTTATATTTTCACACTGAAACTGAGCTTCATTCTATGTAACTCTCCAACAGGGATGGAAATAAAAACAAGAAATACACAAAACATTATCTTAATTCAGATTATTTTCTTTTTTTATTTCCTTCTTTTTTTTTGATTTGGTGTGGGAAAACATTTTTTAAATCTGATTTTAACATTCAGGTTGAGATTTGTACCTAATTTTTTATCAGAAATATCACACGATACAATCTAAAGACATCCCCTGTTGTTATTCAATTACTTGTAATGTAATTCTGTCAAGGGAACCAGCTCTTGACAACAATAAGCATTAGATTGCGTTACACTTTCTTGTGTTTTACTCCACATAACATTAGTTCACTTTTCACACAACAGTGATCCAATTTCTGTGTTTCTCTGTAACAAGTATTGTTTAGTGTGGAGGTTGCCAGCAGCAGGTTAGCACCTACTCAGCCCCGCTAACATGATATGCATTCACCTCCATGGGGGATATGCTCCACACGTTCTATTTATGGATGCTGAGTAAAATGACACTTCACCCTCAAACCCCTCTGTCTGAAAGAAAAAAAAAAGACAGAGACCAGTCTCATATGTTACATGCAGGATAGATAAGGACAAAAGATGGACAAGCAGGAGTCAGACATACAGAAGTCGTACCTGATGTAACGACACTGATGTTCCTACATTCACCAGGAAGTTCATTCATTTTCTAAAACAAATTCTTAACTGGTAATTTGAAATATACAGGTTGTTTTAATATTGCTTTCAACTATTTGGTACTAAGCACTCTACTGTATGCACTGCATCATCTGTACTGTTCTATGATGTCTTTTTACCTTGGATTTTTCACTGACTAAAGGTCCAGTGTGTAAAATTTAGAGGGATTTTTTTTTCAGAATACAACAGAAAATGAATATCATATTCAAAAGTAGTTTGTAATAATTAATATAGGTGAGTACTCATTATTGCATAATCATCTGAAAATAAGAATTGTGTTTTCCCGACCTTAGAATGAGACCAGAGGGAGAGGGTCCTCTGCGACTGAAGCCGCCATGTTGGCCACCAGTTTCTAGCCCAGAATGGACAAATCAAACACTGGACCTGGATATGTCTTCTGGGTTTTTCAGGAGTTTTGCAGCCACCCTAGGTTCGCCTACATGCTTGGAAGAGGAGAGTGAGGTGAGTTTTTTACATTTCTTCATGCTAGCTTACTTTAATAAGGCTAACCAGCAGGTTTCAATACTAATACTCCAAATTTACAGCTGCTGCTTGTCTAATCAGTAAAGATTCCTGCTTGATATTTAAAATCTCAGTGGACAGTGGAGCACAATTAGTTATAATGAGAAGCAAAACAGACAAATAAAGAAACAGTTGTGGAATTCACTATTTGCTTTCCTGCTGAGATTTAGATGAGAATATCTGTTCCACTATCATATCTGCCCATTAATTATGAAGCTACAGCCAGGAGTTTATTAGCTTAGCTTAGCTAGTGACATGCAATGTCTTAGCGACCATCAGCCAGGCCAAATTACTTCCTGGAATCTACGCTTTTTGTCTTATCGTCAGGCAGATGGTAAGACACCTGGAAGTCACTGCACCCGGCCAAGAAATAGATATAATGTGTTAATTAGGCTACTGAAATTTAGGGGTGTTGGTGGGTGGATGTTTTTTAACCTTTGATAGAGCTAGGCTAGCTGATTCTCCCTCCTTCTAGTCTTTATGCTAATCATCTCCTGGCTGTAGTGTCACACTTAACACAATATTATTCTTGTACTATACTTCTGCAAGTGCATGAAGGACCACTTGGGTCTGTGTGGCATAAATTTTGCACAGGTGGGCTCTGTGCAGACATCAACTTACGCCCAATTTGTTGTGACCTTGCAGACTTGTACATGTGACCACTACAGATGTAGACCTACGAGCCTCTAAATGCTTCGCTCGGTAGAGACTGAACAGTGGTAGAGCGTTGTTTCCTGTAAGGTGTAAAAATGGAAGGGGCATAGTTTTGTTTGCGGCCATTCTCACCACTGGTCAAGCAACTGCTTTGCATTCAGAAATCCCCAGACAATCGTTAGCTGGCAAGATTTCTGATCATCCGGTATCATGAGACAACTACAGACAGCAATATACCGCACATGTGTGGAATGTGTCCTCCCAGCAGACTCCAGAAAGCAGTACAAACAAAACTAATAGGCGTCCGTGGTGTCCGCAGCTGTCCGTGTACATGTCCGTTTGGGAGTATAATAGAGCCCTTAGTGAGCAATCATGAGAGTTTTATTGATCGCCCAAAACTACTGAAGTAAGACCCAAATCGTAATGAACTGGAATTTTCCCTTAGATGTAAAATACATCAAACTAACTCAGTCGCCTTTCCACTCATCCATGTAATAAGTAAAGTGACTGCAAACACCTTTACCAGGTAGAACAATGTGTGAAAATGGTTGTGGTCTCTGGCCCTGACAGCGGCCTTTGTTTTGACTGAGTCTCTTTTCAGCTCTGTGGGATTTCCTCCAGTATCCCAGCGCTCCCGTTGAATGAGGAGCGGGTTAAGGGAGAGCAGTCTAACAAGCTACCTTCTCCGTCTGAAACCAGACTTTCACTCACTCTTGCAGAAAATGGCACTTTCCGCTGGGACAGTCGAGGTTTGGCCCAGGCTTCAGACGCAGATCGCGGTGAGCTCGCTGGCAGTAGCGGACCAGTCAGTCAGTCCCCAGCTCCTCTTCCCCCGCCTCGGCAGCTGGGAACAGTGGGAGTTACGGGCTGTGATTACTGGCCCGGACAGAGGCGAGGTGAGCTCAGACTAGCTGCTTTTCACTCACTCACCAGGAGCTCTGTTTTTACAAGTCTCCAAACGTGACAGGAAATGGGTAGCAAATGAGCTATGATGTCCTTCATCAAAACACACTACATTTGAATTCTGTTTTCCCAGAGTAAATATATCATACAATTATCCTCGTATTCCAGGCTATACTGAATAAAGCAGACATTTGATAGAGATGTAAATCAACACATAAGAGCATCTGTCTATATTTGTCAGGTATTAAATATCAAATCTGTATTTATGTTTAACAAACAGTAGCGACAGTATTTACACAATAGTTTGCCTTTACATACATTACCATAAAATCAGCTGTACAGGCTTCAAGAAACAGTATACATCTACATCACTGCTTTCCTTTAGGGACACAACTCTTTCACGCTTTTTTCCAATCTTTCTTTCTTACAAAAACTTCCTTTCTGAAGTCTTAAGTTAACAGAGGAAGAGTCTAAGGCCTTTTTTCCCAATTTGGTACCATAAATCTTACTTCATCCATTCATTTTATCTCAGATTAGGAAATCCTAAATACTCAATCCAATGCCGCTAATCAACCTTTGTCCGCTGCCTAGCAGCCAACACTACTTTGTAATCTTGGATTTTTAAACATACACTGAATCCTTAAAAAATGGACAACAATGGTCACTTAACTTCAAGATAGATGACTTAGAAGTTATGGTAAAATTTGAAGAAAAATCCAGAGGTCTTCTTTTTAGGAAATTTACAACAATGCTAACTGAGGAGATAAAAGAATGAGAGTGGGCTAAGATAGCAGACACAGTAGTATACGGTATTGTGTGTAAAAGCAATAAAAGAGCAGCCATACAGATTAAACAAGTTAGCTAACACTATGGTTAGCTACTATTGGCAAAAACTACCTTTAGCTCGTTTTAGCTAGTTGGTAAATTAGCTACTACTACACACGGAAAAGTGAAAAGTTAGGAGAGTTTATTTAAGATTTTGTGAAGTGAGGATGCTCATGGTACACTTTTCATACCTGAAGTTAGGATAGATACATCGACTAAGGAACTGTTCATCTGTAATGCCCCCCCCCCCTAAATCCTACCCCTAATTACTGTGTTACCAAACAGTTAAAGCTATAATATGTAACATTTTGTTGAGTTACATCAACCAAATGTTCACAACAAAGTTCAAATGCAGAGAAATCTGCTACGCATTCAAGATAATTGTGCTTTCCCTGCTAGCTGCTGCTAGCTAGTTTGCTATAACTTCTGGGAAAACACAGGATACGTCAGATACAGTTTGTGTGACTAAATGTAACATGAATAAAACTAATATTACGTCATCCATGATTGATTTCTGTCCGACTCATGTCAGATAGATTTTCATCTATTACAGTGGTTGTTGAAGATAACAACTCCCATGATCTCGTGCTACTTCATGATGTCCGCAAACTATGTCTTCTGTTGTTGTTTTAAGGTGAGAGAGACCCCTAGTAACACAATGTACATATTGAGTGTTTAAGATAGGATCTGCAAGTCAGAAAGTTTCTATAATACGACCACAGGTGTGTTAGAACCTGTATATATTTCTGCATCTTGCCATCTTTGTCTCTTTGCCTCCTTGCCCATAGAGCATCTCTGCCTCTCATCATAAACTCATATTTCAGGCAAGCCAAAGCAATAAAGTAAAACATTTGCAAAATATAACATGCTGGGCAATTTCCTTTGATAAGCAATCAGTGTCTGGTATATGTATTATGGAATCAGATGTTACTACAGAGCAGATTCGCTCCCAAATGTAAAATCTTTTCATCGTGCCGGCAAAAACACAAAAGAAAACAAAGAAAGAGCGATGAAAGACGCTCTTTTTCTCCCTTACAGTACGTGTATGTATCTCACAACAGTAAAGTTCATCCCAGTTAACTGAGAAAAGTATGTGGCGTCTATTTTGACACATACCACACATTGTTAAACAAAGTCTAGATTAGGACGGGAAGAAATTAATTGTGATTCCAGACGCTTCTTGTTTCTCGTTGTATATTTTTGCAGGAGCTGCAGTAGATATTACACTTTTCCCCAAAAAAAAGCCACTTCCCTAAAAAAAAAGAGCTGAATATCACCTGGTGATTCTTCTTCTTTCAAGTGCCTCAATAAAACTACATAGACTACGCTGTAAATTGTGGCTGTCATGTAAAAAAATGTGCGTAAAGTTTGATGATTTTCATGCTTTTGTTTATGGTGTTCTTTTATACATTCAGGAGGTTTATGGTCCTAAAAGACATGAAACTATCACCACAGGCTTTTATAGCTTCAAAAGTCTGTAATTGTCACTGTAAAAAAAAAAAGGCGATTTTTTTTTTCTTTAAAAGGTAGAGATTTTTTTTTGCAAAAGGTTTGGCAAAGTCCCTATGCCACGCTCTCACTGTGCCATTTCCTCTCATCCTCTTCCCCCGGTGACAGCGAGTGGATTTATGTGTATGTGGTTGCCCAGAAGACCCTCTACTGTACCCTCCCTGCAGAGCCTGTCACACAGGCTGATGTATTCCCCTCCACCCCCTCTCCCTCGCCAAGCTTTATGATGGAAACTGATACAAACACTGTGATAGGGTTTCGGGATAAATTATTCACGCTTCCAATGCTCTCTGCTGCTGTTTCGCTTCTTAGAGGACGTCCATTCTACAAATGGCCCCTTTTTTTAGACCTCATCCTTTTAATTGATCCATGGCAAAGACAATACATGTGTGATTGAGAGAGCGGAGAGGATTGCACGGTAAAAAATTCAGCACGGTGCGTAACGCTTCGGCCGGGCTGGTGTGTGTTGTTGGGCGCTGGCGGCCTGTCCTGCGGGGCATTAGGTGCCTTAAGATTTACTGCCTGGTAAATGAAATGGCTGTCCATCGGTTGCAGAGGCGGCACATCAACAGAGCACCGGCCTAATGTCTCTACCATCTGGTAGGATAGGCCTTTAATTGAAAAGAATTTCTGGACTGAAGGGGAAGAGCTGGACCAAGTCTCCCAGTCCCCCAAGAGAGAGAAGTAATGAAAAGAAAATAACTTCTCTCCTCTTTAGTGCCTATGGAAGCCATAAAGAATAACAGGACATGGTGATATAACAGACGCACTGCCGTAGTGAGTGGGTGAATAACTTTCATATTACAGCCTACCATCTGCTAAGACGGTTTTGGAGCAAGAAAGCCAATTGGATTAAACGTTATGGCCACTTTGCTCACCGTGGCTTTTAGGACTACCTTCAGGTGGCAGTTCATAAAGCATTTCTTTGTCAGATTTATTTAGACATGAAAGATGTGTTTTTACTTTTGTGTCAGACGCACCCACTCCGTACTCCCACTATATGAGAGTGGGATCTTTCTTAAAACAAACAGGAGGGAGGGAGGGGATGGCAGACATCCTGGAGGCCATAGAGGATAACTGATGAGTCTAGCAGGACTGAAGGCAGAATAACAACACTCACCTTTAATGTGGCTTTTACCGTTGGGATTCACCGAGTCCCAGACACTGCTTGTGTGCGAGTCTATGAGGGTTTGTATGCGAATCACACATGGATACAAATCATACAGAATTATTTCACACGTTAAACAAATCATAAACCTGATTGTATGATGTGTTTGGATTGGTATCAGTTGACCCTTCCTAAATCCCACCCCTTTTTGCTTTGTACTCAGTTGAGCAACCTTGGTGAAATATGTTGCTGAGGGACCTGTAAAAGAGACACATCTTACCTTAGCTAATGTAAGCAAAACACTAACTAACTAGCAAGCTATTCATTGATTTAGATTAGCTACTTAGTTAGCTGCATCTTGCTTACATTAGCTATCAGATGTAACTAGTTAGCTAACAATTATGGTGACCAAACATCCTGCTTGGTCCAGGACTGTCACAGCTGGCTATCCCAAGTCCCAAGAAATATTTGTTTTGTGAACATTCATTAACTCTAGATGTGAAAGGAGAAAGTTGTTTGAAGTTCCAAAAGGGGCAGAACTAAAGAAGGGATCAATCGTAGATGGTCATGTCTAGAAGGGAACCCTAGATTTGTGATTTGTATGTGTATTTTCTTCATTGTGCATGTTGTACAAATGAAAACAAGGTTTACGGACAGAAAACACTTGTTTATGGTTAGAAAAAGATGATGGTTTATGTTAAAATGAACATTCTAGACACGACCAGTGTAGAGAATATTATGGGTGAAGTGTACATCACAGCTTTGGTATGCTCATGTGGCACACACCGACATCCTTTGACTTGACAGTATTACCTTCTGTGATGAGCACACTGCCAGTTTGCATGTCTACTCGCAGAGCCAGCTGAGCTGAGCTGGCTACCTCTGTGACAACCATCCCAACTCCCAGACTATTCAGCTATGTGAGAAAATATATCATTTACAGCTTCTTTTAAAAAACAGAAACCTCTACCAAAATGTTCTGTATGAACCAATTCCACGCTTACTTCAGCTGACAAGTGTGTATACCGGATGAGGTCATCGGCTAAATCATTTTAAGCACCCAAAGGAATCACCCACACCCAAGGTAAACAGATATAGATACTAAAGGTAAACAATAAAGAAAGTCAGATGGAGGCAACATCAATGGCAGATTCTGTGCTGCAGCAGATGAAATAAAAACAAGCGGTAATAATAATGATTTTTAACATCTATTTTTCCACGTCAGCGGTGTTGAAATTAGGCAGACAGGCCTTCTTTGAGCACACATCTAATGTCTCTTGTGTGTTTTGGCATTTGTTGCTTTTTACAGGCATCACAGTGGTGTCCACACATGTGCGCTCATAAATGAAAATGCACGCAGCCACACACACAGATTTTGATTTTACTCCAATATTCGCAAATTCGACTGTGTTCCAGGACGGCTTATTGCATTACAAGTTGCTCTAAAGACAGGCGGAGAGGATAGATTGTCAAGGCTGCGACGTGGTTCTCTTTCTGGCCTTGATTTTGAGTTGACGGAATAAGAACGCTGTCACTGAATCTGCAAATATGAAGGAAAACGCTCCTGTCAACGGAGCTAGAGCGCCCAAGTCAGCCGCAGTCTTATGGCAAGAAGAATGTAATCAGATACATCTCCCATCACAAACACAGCATTGAACAAATTGCACATGGGTAAACCATTTTGTTAAAACAATAGCCAGGAATAGGCACGGTGACATAGGCTCTGTCCCTCTGTGCGTGTATGTGTTTGTGTGTGTGTGTGTGTGTGTGTGTGTGTGTGTGTGTGTGTGTGTGTGTGTGCAGGCATGGGTCACAGCTTGTCCACTGACACAGACCCCATTAGATCAGATGACAGCACTTCATAATATTGACACATTCACAGCATGAGGTGTGCTATTCAAGAGGTCGCTGCACTGATGATATACTGTACGCACCTGACGTGTCACAGGCTAATTTTGAGTCCTACCTCGGTCACCAGACAAAATGAGAGAAAGCTGAGCCGTATGGAAATATAATATTCTAATGTAACTGTAAGAGATAACACACTCATGCACACACACACACACAAACACACACACTGTAAAAATAAACAGTTTGTTTTAACTTGAAAATAAAAGTTAGTGTCTGAGCTGCCTGAAAATTGTAAGTTGACCTACATTAAAAAGACAAGTTGAGAAGTTGTAGTGATTTAAAACAATTAAACTTCTGTATTCAAGGTAATTTGATATTAATTCAGTTGTACTTGAAAAATCATGCGCAGTAAGTTTAAAATATTAAGTTCAACAAACAAAAAGTGTTCAGTCACATTGATGAACATTACAAATAAAATGTATTTTTCTTTTGCATTTTCTCAGTATGAATAATCAGTTCTTCATCTCACACAGCTGCAGCTGCTCTTCTTGGAGCTACTTTGTTCAAACAAAGACAATATGTGGAACTGCTCACAGGGATTTTATTGAATTTCAAAGATTTTTAAGATTTCTTTTTTTCAATATTTCATTATTGTGAAAACAGTATAACTTAAAGGTGTACAGCAAGTCTCCATCATACATGATTTTTAGGGAGTTTTAAATTTCACAATGCATGCTGGGAAGCCTTCTAATAGGCTGATCATGTTTCTTAATTTCTTAAACCTAATTAATTGAGTTGATGAACTTTGTAGAGAACATTCATTCAACTTATCATTTCAAGTTAAGAGATTTCAAGTTAGAAAAACTCATGTTTATAAGTTCTGAAAAAAAAATTACAGTGTAGTTTTACAGTGTAGTCTGTGCATACACACTGCATTACATTAAATATATATTGTTTTATTTGAAGTTCACAATACAGATACGTGAAATATATTTGGGGGCATATTTGCATAGATTAATGTGTGTTTATTTGCATGAGTGTGTTTAATGAAGCTTCACATATTTAATTTGCTGTCTGTTCAGATACATTAGATTTTCCTTTAGATATTAGAAATGTTTGTAAATGTGGGGGGAAAAGCAATATAAGTCACATTAGGTGGTTACACATTTATTTCTAGCTTACTGTCATCCAAGCCACATGCTTTTATGGTAAACCAAATTTAATCAATATTTTTTTCAGCCTCTGGTGATGTTCCTGTGCATGTGTGGTTCAGGCCAAAGAAACAGACTGTAATAAAATATTTTTTATCATGTAAGTTACGCTGATTTTTAAACGGACACATTTAGCAGATAATAAACTCATGTAAACAACCATTTAGAGAGACTTTTGGCATTTAATAGCTCTTAATCCTATTTTAAAACTTCAAGCTCATTTCTCCACTATTCAGCATTTTTTTTTTAATGTCTCCATAAGTATTTGAAATCACTGAATCAACCATGTTTGCCCTTTCAAAAAAGGTCGGATTACCTCAGAATAATTTGTCAGTGTTTGGAGGGAAAACGGGGTAATTATGATGTTGACGGCTCAGAGATGATTCAAACTCATCCTGAAGCCTTCACCAATTATGTGTGTGAGGTAAAGTGGCCTCAGCCAAAGCCAATGAGAGCGGCCGTGGCTCTCCTCGCCTCCTTGCTCTTAAACAAACACAGCAGTCAGACATCAATAGGAAGCGTCTGTTTTAGCACGCCTGACCTTTAGCCGCTGTCCCAGTCTGTGCCCACCAAGAGCAGACCTGCACGTCCCAGACATTCAGCAGTAATCACTAACACCCACGTAGCTCGCCCACGCGAATTACATCGTAAACCTGGTGTGACCCTCCTCCCGCCATCGGTGGCCGTGCCCAGCTGATCTGTAAAGCATGATGGACAGATGCATTGCTTGAGAGAATGGCAGAAGACTAAAATAAATAAGACAGTGCTGCTGGATGACAGTGTGGGGCTTTAAATGGTGGGTGGGAAAGGAGGAGGAGAGGAAAAAGAGAGAGAGGGCATGATTGTGTGTGTGTGTGTGTGTGTGTGTGTGTGTGTGTGTGTGTGTGTGTGTGTGTGTGGGATAGCATAGGCGGGGGCCCTTGTGGGGCTAACATAGTCTGTGTTATGCCATGCCACGGGGCCAGCTGGCAGGGTCCAAAGCTGGCATGACAGAATGTGACAGAGGATCCGGAGAGCAGGGACTCGGGGAATCCCGACACAATAATGCTGATGGCAGGGGCTAAAGCCCAGATTTAATCACAGCCATCACCCACCTGCCAATAGAAAATTACACAACGGATATCAATGGCAGCCTCCCCATAGTGTTGAGCCCCCAACAGAGTTTCCAGGCCGGGCACAGCTGTCAATCACTGGGCTTTAATGGTGGAGTTCTCGGCTCCCAGACAACACAATGGCAGTGCTATGTAGTGAGCAGCATACAGTCACAGCTGAAGACTGGAACAGCTCTGTAAAATAAGTCTATACATTTAAAATGACACGTCAGCATTAACATTAACATTATTATTGTTAATATACTCCCGCTGTTAATCTTATCTTTTAATTTAACTATTCTTTAAGGGTTAACAGTGAGTGTATTCTGCCTTAAAAAAAAGTGAGGGACCAGCAATTATGAAAAAAATGTGCTTATACAGTGGTATATGCAGATTATAATGCATTATATATATATACTGCATTGTAGACATGGGTGTTTACATTACAAATGAATCTTCGAATATTGCCAGTGAATCTATAATTTTTTACTCAACTCTATGACATGTCAAAAATAAAAGACTGAATTGTCTATAAAGTTATGTCTTCAAATGATAAGAAGAAGAGGGAACCAGTAAATGTGTTAGATTGTTTTATGCCAGAAAAACTCAAACCAAAATTAATTTTTTGTCATTAATCACATACCCCAAATTTTACAGATTCATTTCCTGTAGATAAAATGATTATTTCAGTGGTTCCTGAAGGTTTTTTCATGTTATTTGTCTGTATCTAAAAATATATTTAAAGTTTCAGTTTCAAATGTCAACTGCCAGGTTTTAACCATCATGTAAGCTTGAATAAACATTTGTCTGGTTCATCAAGGTTCACTCTCTCTGCAAACCATTTTTTCCCCCGCGTGTGCTGTCAGAAATCAAATCACGGAGAATTTAGATCATTTGATGGCATTGTCAGCGTGGAGCGGAGCAGACTCTCTGATTTTAACCAGAGCTTTTTTAGTGTCTCGAGCAGGCCCGGCTTTCAATCATACATAATCATGTACGTACTCACAAATTTACACACGCACTCACACACACACTTCTCATCAAGTTAGTAAGCAGTGCCCGGACTTGACAGGTAACGGTCCTGTGGTTTGGATACCAATCAGTCTCTGAAAAATGTTTACATTTCGACTGTGCTGTATGCTTTGACTCTCAGGTGCCCCCTTGTATAGATTGCTCGACCACAATTAAGATCTATCAAAATGAGAGCAATTTTACATACAGGACACACACACACACACACACACACCTACACACACACAGACACACACACACACACACACACACTCACACACATACAGTATACAGCTAGGTCATTGTTTTTTTCTTTCAGATTTAGACACACAAAAATGTATTTTTAAGTTTATGTTGTTTTTTTGAAATGATTATTTGTGTTTGTTTCAAGTATCTGCTCTTAGAAATAAAGGTGCCAACTAGAACCATAATGGGTTTTTTGGTTTGTCCTCACAGGAAAACCCTTTTTGGTTCCTGGTAGAGCCTTTTCTAAATGTTCCATTTGGAACCTTATCAGAAATCAACCTAAAACCCAACATAAGGAGTAGAACCCTCTGTGAAAGGTTTACCTGTATTCGCCTATGAGAGGTTCTACAGGGAACCCCTCTATTGTGTAATGGTTCCTCACAGACCCCCTCTCTGGGGGCTCTATCCACAACCTTTCCACCTTCTAAGGGTGCTAACAAGAACCCACCCAGGGGGTTGTACTGAGAAACTTTTTATATTCCAAGGATATTATTTAAAAACTACACAAGGGGTTCTACCAAGAACATTTTGATGTTCCAAGGGCTTTATTTAAAACGCACCCAGGGGGTTCTACTGAAAAAAGCTTTATTTTACGGTACAAAGAACCCTTGACGAAAGAATCCTTCAAGGATTTCAACCATTTTTGAAGAACTCTTTCTTCCAAAAGGAGTTCTTTGGATGAAAAGGGTTGTTAAAGGAACTCAAGAACCCTTTTTTAACCCTTATTTCTAAGAGTGATCTGATCCGATGATTCTGCTCTTCAAAACTTGTGTCATTGTTCAGTTTGTTTGCAGCATTGTTCGTCAGATAAGATCGACCAGAGAGTGACTCAGCCTTAACCAGTCACATACGCCTGACTTCAGCCTTTCTTTCATGTCGGTTTGGTTGGACTGCATGTGTTTATGTGTGTGCGTGCGTGTTTATGCTTCTGTGTGTTGGATCCTGACAGCTATCACTTCTGACACAAAGTGGTTGTTTTGTGAAGGCTTTGCTCCGTTTCATGTTGTAATCGCTTCCCTGTGATGGCGGAGAGGACCTCTGCTCCACGCTGCTCTCAGCCATGACTCCTGCAATATTTACATGTTTACGCTCACAATTTCCATCTGTTGTTTCTGGAACAATCAGCAGCAGGGGCCTGGAGAGAGAAGCACGGGGAACTGCTGTAAGTCGCGCTCAACTTGGGTTTCATGATTGGGAGGCTGGGCCTGATTATGCTCGACTCGGTGGAGGAGGGGGGGGTGGAGGGGAGCAGAGGGGGTTTTCTTTCCTTCAAGGCCCTCTCAAGGTTTCTGACGGAGGGCTGGAAGAAAAGCAAGGGTTTCTCTGGGGATGTGTGCGAGCTCGCCCTCAGAGAGAAGCTCCACTTCACTGGGGTGAGATCAGTCACAGCGGGCCCGTAACCCCGCTCACCCCGATCCAACTGGCCAGGGCCAAACTCACTAATGGATTTCAGATACATTACAAAATCAATCGCAAAGTTCAAATGTGGTCAAAAACGTTTTAATGTGGCCGATTATGATAGAAATTGGTACGTTTATCCGCCATGAAGTTGTAACAACAATTTTAAAAAGACCGGAATCATTTCAGTCATGGTTAATGATAGGTTTGAGTTTGTCTGCAGATATTCCTTTTCAACTTTTGCATGCACAAAATAACAAAAGGTTTATTAATCAGTCTCAAAGTGTTGTCTTTCAGAAAACAAATTTAGGGATTTTAGGAAGATGACTGACATCATGCACTTTGGAAAATGATGTTACTTACAACCTAAGAGTAATTAGACAGAGGTGGCAAAAGTAAATAGATTTATTACTCAAGTAGAAGCACCAACCCATTCCCATCCCATCTCATCATATACCAAAATTTCATCACCACCTGTCAGTATCTCATACTGATGTACATGGGTACCCTTTGGTGGGTATATGCACAGCCAGAGGGCCCTTTTAAACACATGGTCAATGTTGTGAAAATGTCGCAGTTTGGTAAGTTTAGGCATGAAAACTACTTGGGTAGGTTTAACATAACAGCATGTTTGGGACAATAAGTACGTTATATTACAAGAACCAAATTTTGAACAGTTCTGAGCATTTTTGCTAAAAATGAACTGGCTCAGAACCTGAAAAGTTGGCTTCCAGCTGGATTACAGTGGCTCTACTCAAGAATGATCAGAACGGTTCAAAACAAGGTTCTTGAGCCGGAATGGTGCCGGTTCCTTGTTGGTGGAAAAGGGCTTATAAATGTTTTATCTACAACCTACCCAGGGTGTTCTAACAAGAACCCTTATACATTCCAAGGGTTTTATCTGGAACCCACCCAGGGGCTTTTACTGAGAACCTTTTTATAGTATGGTACAAAGAACCCTTGACAGAAGAGTTAACTGAATCTTTAGTCTTATAAAGGACCTTGAGAAGTCCTGTCTTCAAAAAATGGTTCTTCAGAAGCAAATGGCTCTTGGTAGAACCTCAGCCCTCCAGGAAGAACTCTATTGGAACCCTTTCTAAGGGTGTATTTGTACCTCTTTACTTCCCACCTCTGTAATTAGATCTTATCAAAGTATCAGCGGCACTGTTATGTGTTACAAACTGGAATGCTAAATAATCATTTAGAAGTCAAAAGAAAACTATTACTACTGAGAAGTAAAGTTAAACCCCCCGAGGACAAATGGGAGCTCTAAAAGAAAGAGTGATACTGATGACTGTGTGGATAGAGGGAGAAAGAAAGCAAAGAAACACGGGCAGGATGAAAGGGTGTGTTGGTCCCTTGTGATGTGGCTGCAGACGTAGCGGGTCCCAGCGTCAGCCTGGCCCAGCGTCGGGTTTCCCCATGCCGGAAGTGGCGCGTTTCCCCTGGCGACAAGCTCTTCCTGCAAAATAAAGAAATCATTAGAAAGATGACAGCTGGGCTGGCCAGCAGAAAGCCCAGGGGGCCCAGCCTCAGAGAGCTGCCACCCAGCATTAGCCTCCTGCGCTTTGGTTCACCATCACCTCCTTCAGAGGGTAAACAACGCCGCGGCAATGCAAGATCACTGCTCTCTGTGTCACACTCTATCTCATTCCTGATCTTTCTTCTACTATCTCGGATCTGAATGTGCTTATCTGACACTTTCACTCTCACTTGCACACATTCTCCGAGGATGATGATGATGACAAACAGTGTGGGGGTTGGCCGGCAAACTGAGAAATATTCCGACATGTGAACCCCAAATCATGCGTAGTGAGTCTGGGGCTAAAGGGTCTGGGCTCTGGCGGTGACCCCTGGCAATCACGGCGTGTGGCAGCCACACTGGGGCCTCTGCAGCACGGCCTTCTGGGAGCGCACCGCGCCGCATTCCAGCCTGAAGTCCTCCACAAGCATTTCCTCCACAAGCCATCGCTTACTTCTGTCTGCCAGACGAACGTAGCCAAAGAGCCAGAGGACTTAAGGGTGCATTAAGAGAGCTCTCCCGAAAACCATCAGTACTTGACCTCAGCTGAAATGATTACACTGTAAGGAAGATATTTTGAAGTTGATCCCAAAAGATAGTCTCATCTTGTGCTTAAGGGCCTACAGAGGATGAATGGATGCTGCCCTTGGAGCAAATGATGCTGTTCTTGCATTTAGTTGCTTATTATTCCAAGAGATCACTGAACCATTCAGAAAGCTGTTTTATTTCTTTACCTTTTTTTCCTTGAAAGTCGAGATGAAATGAAAATGCCTTTTTAACATTTTTAGATTTCCAAGGATATCATTCACCTGTTCTTCTTATCTTATATCAAAACCCAATCATGTTTTCTTCCCATAAAACAAAATATGCACACAAGTCCCTAGTTAAGCCCCAGATCAAGACTTAAAAGTCTAAAACTTTTGATTTTTGAGTGCTAAACAAGTCATAATGTAAGAGTGAGTTTCCAGCCTCATCGATTTAAAAAGTTACTGAGCCATTAAACTAATGTTAGCTAAGCATGAGCTCGCTAACATAGTTAATATTAGCCCTGACTTACCATTCTCTGTGCAACTTCAAATGTCAATTGAAGTTGGCAGTTCTTGCGTCTCCTGCAATTTGTTGTTTGCTGACAGTTTTTGCACATGAACAAAAGTACCTTCGGTATTATGCTATTTTATGCTATGCAGCGTAACATAACTTCTTTATGGTTCTCTCCTGCAACTTGTTTGAATGCTGTTGGATTGGTTCAACAAAGTGGATCCAAAATATTAGGTGCTGACTTACTGAGCATGTTAAAAAAAAAATTGTCTTTTAGACAAGATGTTGAGTGTTTTCAAGTCAAAAGGCTCAAGTCTAAGTGAAGTCACGAGTCACTTGTGTTGAAGTCCAAGTCAAGTTGCAAGTCTTCTTTTTTGACACAGATCTACACCTCTGGAAGGAAGTGCTACCCACTAAAAAATAGTTATTCACATAACCACCTATAAGACACACTTTGTTTTATGAATTAAGCACCAGTAAAGCTATGAAATGTTAATTAGTGAGCTTTAGAGACACTGGAAGGTGGACTTTGTTACCTTTAGACAGAGCCAGGCTGTTGTTTTCCCCTGTTTTCAGTCTTTATGCGAAGGAAACTGCTGGCTTCAGTCTCATTTTGAAAAACAGAGAATGGTATCAATCTTCTCATTTAACTCTTGGCAAGAGAGGAAATAAGCGTATCTCCTAAAATGTCATACTGTTCCTTTAATGTCAGTCAAGTTATTTGTAAGTATGTATGTTGTACTTGTATATCTGTGTGTGTGTGTCTGTGTGTGTGTGCACATATTGGGAGTTGGGGTGTGATGATCAAAACATGACACAGCCTCACAGACACCTCCAGGTGCCACGACTCTGTTGCCGTGGCGATTAGGGTTGACATAGGTTAACACCTGCTAGCGCTCACTCATGGAGATTAATGTGGCTGTTCAAGCAAGACACACACACACAATCACACACACACACTAGACCCCTGTCCCCTCTAATGGGGACTGATAAAAGACAGGCTCCATCTCTCACAAACAGGACTGACTGGGCAGCTCTCGGTCAGCTCCACTGCAACCAGTTCCATGTGCTGCTGCATTTAGACATGCAGGCCCATGACTAGGAAGCAGGACACAGTTTCTCTGGACTCACTTGGTTCCACTTCACTCCCCTGCAACACTGTGACAGAAGGCTGGTGGCTGCATAAGGTCACTACGTTTTCTGCGTGATATTAGGTTACAAAAACTCATGTCACCAGGTTACCATGGCTGACAGGTAGACAGATGTTGTCTGCTCTTTACTGTCTCTCCAAGAGATGTTTTAAAGCTACTACAAGGAGTTTTTAACTGCTTACGACTGGTCAATTTAATACTCATGCCTCTATAGGACCTACATAAGTAAACAACACCATCAGCAAGAGAATTAACTATTGCTATATATTTTTTCTTTATATTTTCCCAGTGAAAGTCACAGTGAGTAGTACGTTAGCCAGCAGGAGACGAGGTTTATTTACGTAATTTTTATTTTTGATGTTATATTTTGCAATTATGGTGGTAGGAACACCACCACTTTTGTCCACAGGGGCCTCAAAATCAACATAATATAAAAGTTCCTTGTGGTAGTTTATCATAGATACAGAACAGAGATACCACATTTACAATTTGATGTGTATCTGCCCATCCACCATTCTGGGGAGGTCCAGATCCCCAAGTAAACAAATACAATGTGTATGAGAGCTGCAGACTTCTCTACAAAACTGAATGTAACTTAATTATGAACCGATTTTCATAAAAATAAAAATTGTTATAAATGTGAGAAATTGAACATGATTCTGGTAACTTGTTGGAACTCGATCTAATCTGTTCTATGCCAAAACATTAACCCTCTGAATAGACACAACTTCCACTGGGACATGCAAGCTCCGACCAGAATTTCAGCTTCTGTGAATGAATTGATTTAATTAAGAATACAATAACAAGCAACCAAGGGGCTCTACAACAATATAAGAGACATAGAAAGTTACATTTCTGTAAAAACAAAGTTGTATCTATTCAGAGGGTTAATGTTTTGGTGAAGACCTGATTATATCGCACCCAGTAATTAAATTTAATTCCAGCAATAACCAGTTCATGTTCACTTTCTCATGTGCACCACAAGAAAATTTCATGAAAATCGGTTCATAATTAAGTGAAGTACAGTGATTTTGTGATGAAGTCTGCATCTCTCACTACACATTGTATTATTTACAAGCTGATCTTCACTTCCCCAGTATGGCAGCAGACGCATCGCGGCGACATACAGCTGCAGCCGGTGAGGTATATCTATGAATAAAACCATCAAACTGTGACAGAGGCTGACCGACAGGTAAAGTCATCCAGTCAGTGTCGTCACAGCAAATCCTAAATGAGACACGATGAGCAAGTTGATCCACGCTGCTTTGAGGCTGTTGACACACTGTGGCTCATTTCCATTGCCCATGTCTGAGCCAGAGGCCAGTGTGGCCGTGGCTCAGGCTTATTTACACACACAAATGAGGCCGACTGTAGAGGTAGACGTTGCCCTGATGGGACGAGTGCCAGGTAATGCATTTGACAGTACAATCATTCTGTTGGATGCCCTGTCTATTCTGAGATACATACAGTATCCTCTCACTCACCTCTAGTGGTATCTAAACCATCTCATCAAATACCTGTAAAAATAGATATGTTATATTCTTACATATTTAAAGTGTAGGCTCACCTGATTACAAAAAATACTTAGTTTTTCCTTCTTAAATTATCTGCCCTTGCGATTTCTGCCTCAACCCCAATGCTGCAGAGGTGCATGGTATGTCTACTGTTCGCAGCGCTGAGAAATTAAATTTGAAAAATTCTCTTTTTCCAGAAACAGCTCAGACAGACAGAAAAACATTTCTAAAAACAGGATCCCTGTTACTCTTGATAGTCCACAGACCTCCCTGTCAACAGATTTAAAGGGACTATTTCTTCCAAAGAAAACCACATATAATAAGGTCTGTGGATTATCCAGAATAACATTGTTTTTGAGAGGACATTTTTTTCTGCTAATTATTTTAGCCATGCTATCGACATTACCCTGGATGGCACTGTTGGTCTGTTGGTCTGTCAGCCTGTCATTCAACCTAGGTCCAGAGTGTAATATCTCAACAACTATTGGATTGACATTCACAGTTCCCAGACGAGGAATCATAACGTTTTTGGTAATCCCTAACTTATCCCCTGGTGCCACCATGGGTTTTGAATGAATAGTCTTAACAACTATTGGGTTTTTGGATTGGTTTTTATAAATTGTCTTATACTTTGGTGCATGACTAAATATCTGCAAAATTAATGACATTTCCATCAGCTTCAGCTGCACGTTGGAGTTAATTAGCACGATGCTGACAGCATGTTGGTACTCTCATTGTGAGAATGAATCCTGACGTTAACATCTTACTCCCAATACATGAAATACGGTAGCTATCTTTCAGACTTTAAAGATGTAGGTACCACTCAGCATAATTTCTGGAGGTTCCCCTCTAGCATTTTGTTCAATGTGCCATTGAAGTCAGGTGATGTAGCATAAAGAGCAAGCTGCTAGCATGACTATTTAGTCTTGATTAAATGTCTCTTTCTTAATGCTGCAAGAAGCATAAACAAAATCCCGTTCATTGTGTTTGGGTGGTGGTAGAAATCTCAGAAAGAGATGTCTCAAAATCTGCCTACATAAATTCATCTATCCACGTGGCTAGAAACCACCAGGGTAAATATTTTTTTGTCATTTGGATGAACCTTTTAACTTGTATTGGTAACCTTTTCAAATCATATTGATGTAATACTGTTGTCCTTCATTCAAAAGAGCACCTCTGACTCCACAAGTGGTTTTCATTGGGCTGTGCAGCCTAGAGCGGCTCCTAGCCTCCATGCCGGCATGTGTCCCAGAGCAGTGACTGTAAAATCCATTTGGGACACTAAGCTCTTAATGATGAGGGGATGCTGAGGTAAGGCAGGTACCCTGACTTCCCTCCTAAACTCTGATGGTTTTTGGACAACTCTAACTCCCCTGGACTCGGGTGTCCATCTGGGCCAAATCACTCACATGGTACTATTTATTTGGCCTGTTAGAGACTCAGGGATAATCGGACCCCCCTGTTTTTTTTCCTTTTTTCTCCTCTTTTTCCCCTCGTCCTAATAGCAATTGATATGCGCTATTAGAGGGTATTCACTGTGTAGTTTGTGCTCACATGAAAGCGGTGGTCTGTTTACAGAAATCTAAATGATTGGGATTTGGAAAGCATTGTCATCACGGTTAAGACCAGGGAAAGGATACAAGGCACTTAATAACAATGAAGAGTAAGATCCACGAGCACGCTTCACTGACGGGGCAGAATGTTAGGAAGAACGAGCGCCAAATTCATATACTGACACCAGTAAACTGTGGACTGGCATGTTTTTGCTGTTGTTATATTCACTGGAGAATTTAAGGAAGTACATTATTTTCTAATGACTTGAGGTTCGTAGTCAAACATAGTCCATTAGCCAGAGTATTCTTGGTTTACTGTGACACAGCTGTTTGTTTTTACAGGAAACTGATTTCAACTGAACATAATGTAAAAGACCTTCCAAAACCGCTCCTGCCATAGTTGTAAAAACAAGCTCATTCTGGTTAAAATGGACAGTAATGCTTCATTTTTTAGGAGGGTGCTTCCCAACTAAATCAAACACTGTAGAAATGATAGCCATAATAACTGTTTTTTTTCCATATAACGTATGCCAACTGCAGCGCTCTTTAATACGAGCAGCATGGAGGATCTCAGTCTGTTCATGATTATCAACAATACATCACTCAGCATTAAATCTGAAAGGAGCTGTTGTCACAGAGCTGTCACGCTATGGGCTGCCACCATAATGGCACACAACAACAATACAGCCTTCAGTCTTTTGTGGAACAGCCCTGTGGGCCACATGCACTTATTGCAAAGTTCCAGAAATATTTTTTGCAAATTGATCAGCCCTGTCATTCTGTACATTTCACAAAAAGAGCGAGGAGGGAAGTCCACAGAGCTCAAAGGTGTAAAAATAGCCTTAAGGCAATGGGATGTATTGTTTAGTCTCTCAATACAAAAAGGGAGGAGTGAGAGGAGCTGAGGCTGGGAATCACCCCAAGGCGCGAGGGTGGAGAGGTGGAGGCACGCTAAGAAACAAAGTCCAGGTGACAACCCAGTGTCAGTGTCACCCATTTAGGGGACAGTGCAGACGTATCAGTGACAAAAAACGCTGCAGGCTGTGAGCTCCATCAATGCTGGCGTGATCCTGACAGGGAGGAAAAGAGTCAAAGTTTTCAACACAGGCCTTAAGAAGACAATGTGTGTCTTATATAAGGCCCCACTTATTGTGCATGTTAAATGTTGCCCTCTTTCACTTGATGATGGATGAGGTTTTCCTGAGTGATTGTTCCTTAAAAACACATATAGACATGACAAGTGAATTATTCTCCTCCATCTCTTCAGTACCTTGGAAAGAATTTATGTAGGGATGCTGATATCTGATGTGCCAATATTTTCCAATTTATTTTGGACAGTTGCCGATGTAGCCACAGATATATGCATACATTTTTTTCACATAACTGCAGAAAACATCCAGTCTCTCCTGTAGCAAAATTAACATATTGTTATGCCTACTCTTATCATTATGGCCCGCTGGCAGATGCAAATGGTTTAGAAAAACATTCAACGGGTTTTTCTCGCTGGTGCGCGTCTTTCTTTGTTGTTCACAAATTTGTCGTTTTGATCGGAATGGGCAATTAAATTTGCTGCGTGGAAGGAATGTGATTTGGCTCCCCCTCGTATGGCCGATGCTGAACAATCATTACAAATAGCAACTTTGATATCCGCCTCAGAAAACCTCCACACTGCAGACATACTTGCGTCACATGTGCATAATTAAACCATCAACTTATTGGCCAGTCATATTGAAATACTCACTACAGTGCCGGAGTCATGTGGCCTCTCCAGCAGAACTGTAACAAATCTGCACAACAAACCTTTCTATGAGTTAAAGTCATTTATAAAGTGACAGATTGTTGTTGTCATCACAGGTTGGTTAGTATTTTTATTGAGTAAATGACATGTGTGCCAATTGTGCCTGTAGATTGCATCAGAAAAGAGTCTTAGTGATGGTATAACTAAAGCTTTTAGAGCTTCTAGAATGGAGTTTGGTTAAAAGTCTGTTTATTTGAAAGGCCACTGGGAGCAGAGGATAATTTAATGTTAACAATTCGTATAAATTGAGTTGATATACCTAAATTGTAATGAGATCTTTATCCATGCTAGTGTATTAAAGGGTATAGCCAGATTAAGCAAGCAGAATCACACCATCAGCAAAAAAGCAAAGATGCCAACCCAAGCCACCAAACTGGACACTCGTCTACACGCAGGGCATCTGATACTCCTTTAAAAGAAGCCCATTTAGGGTGGTTGAAGCATCTGATCAGGATGCCTCCCTTCAGAGATAACCTGCAACTTAGAGTATATGCCAGTGCAAAATACCCTGGGGGGGTTGCATATGTTAACTGGCCTCAGGAAGCCCAGAAAGAGCTGAGGGACATAGCAAGGGAGACGGACGTCACAGCTGCTTTGTTTAGCTCGTAGCCACCTCGACCTGGACCCATGCAAGTGGCAGAAAATGGATTCAGATTACAATGTGGAACTCCAGTTTTGCCTCTGTCTCTCTCAGGTGTGAGTCTTTTTTGTTCTCAGATCCAGGCTGGGCCTCCTTCCAATCACTCCGGTGGTCGGGCATTTTCCTATGACGAAGTCAGCTTGAGAGTAATGGATCTATTTAGCAGTAATATTCCTTAATGGAAACAGCCTAATTACAACCGCAAATAACCACAAGCCTTCACAAAGGATTAAATATACAATAGCAGAAAAAAGGCAGGTATACATTTTCCAAATGATGAAAAAGTGAAACATCTGCTGTTCTTAGCAGGTTAAAAAAAGAAAGTCTCGGAGGGAGAGAGAAAAATGCTTTGTCACTTTAGATTTCACAGCGCCAGTTTGAGCTACGAGGCGGCTGGTTTGGATTTCAAAGCCCTCTACTTCCAGGCAGAAAACAAAAACAAATATTTGTTTTGTGGTTTATTGTGTTTTAATATGGCAGCGAGACGACACACAAATTGAATGCAGAAAGGAACAAGACGCAGCTGCTGAAATCAAGGAAAAGGATCTGTCTCTTCCTTCGAGGAAGATTTGTGATTTTGATTGCTGCCCACTTTGATTATTTGAGTTTTAATCTTTTTTGATTATGTTACTCAGATACAGATTTCATAGGAAATAGGATCTTTTTTTCACTTTTCTCAAAGGCTTTGCTTGATTTAGCTTGTCCTGTCCTCTCAGCTTTGGTCTAATTTCCATCATTACTAGTGAGATGATCTCAGATATAAAAACACAGATGGCACAAACTTCTTTAGAACCTCTCAGACTCAAAAACAGAAACCACCTCTCCCAAACAAATAACACTATAATCCCCTCTGCTGTGTGGATAATTTCAAATAAGGCCTGAATAGAAATCCAAATATCCAGGGTTATTAATAGTGTCCACGGTTGATGGCAGCCCACAGTAAGTGGCAGGTATAGTGAAATGAGGCCACCAGGGACTGCTGATTGTGAGTGAAGGCCTGTGATCATCACTCATCACCAGTCGTTACACCCCTGTCGCTGCTGTCGGTTAGCCCCACTGGCTGCTAAAATTGAATCTCAAGTTGTGTCCTATTTTGGTTCGAGGAACAGGTGATGTGCTTGGCTCCGACATGTTCCCTTGCCTCCACACCACCCCCTTGGGGCTGTTAGCGAATGCAATGACAACATAGTTTTCCAAGAAAAGGAGCGGAGGCAAAGAGGGGCCCTCTACTCTACAGCA
This sequence comes from Lutjanus campechanus, assembly GCA_027495735.1. NCBI lineage: Eukaryota > Metazoa > Chordata > Actinopteri > Lutjaniformes > Lutjanidae > Lutjanus > Lutjanus campechanus. The sequence goes on along the minus strand of JAJHUR010004303.1, from coordinate 5,455 downwards.
CAGATCAATACCTGATTAGCCTAGCCTAAGTGCTGCAGAGCCGTGGCACGCATGGTTGTGTTTAACATGGGAAAAAGACATGTTTCCCATGAGCACCTCAATAAAAGACATTTGTCTCTGCTTTTGTTTGGTAAAATAAATCCATGTTGGACAGCAAGCAGTAATCAGTCCAGCACTGTTTAATTTGCTGTCAGCTTGCGTAGCGCAGAGCTGTCTGTCTCGCTTTGTTGGCCTTTGTTGACAAATGCTTGACTGACTTGAAAATATCCACTCAAATTAGGCAAATCCTTTGTTCCTCGTGTGCTCTGACAGAGAGCTGCACAGGCAAAAAAGTTGAAAATATCACTGCAACAAGCAAGGTAAATGATACATAATTTAACAATTTTCTAGAAGGGTAAATTACATATTCCTCTGGTTTGTAGGTGGAAGACAAACAGCAACACACACACACACACACAGAGTGGATGTGTGTCATTGTCTGCAGCAGCACACCTGGACTTTCCTTTTCTCTGCACCTGCCTGCCTGCTCTCAGTGTAAACTTCTCCCGACCTGCCATTTACATGCAGGTCAAATTCTATTCAAATGGCTCCATCTAAACAGAGGAGCATTTCAAAACACACTCCCTCAACTGACTTGTGATTATGTGTCAATTTGTATAAAGTCACCACAAAATTAGAAATAATCAAATTCATGCTGGGAACTATATTCTCTTAGGCTGAGTTGCACTAACGATTGACTAATTTTAAACCCGATTAAATAAACACTTAACTTTCAATTATGTTGCACCAAACTTTTAAAACTAGGTTTAAATTCATTTAAACCTTGATTTAAAAGCTCAGTTTAATTTTAATACTTTTTAGTACTTTAAGTTTTTAGTTTAAATAAAATTTGGCCTCTATGCTTAAACCAATTGTTTAATGTCATTCATTTTAAACTTACACGTGAAGAAGTTTAACTTTTATAATACTGACTTTTTTAGATGGATTGAGAAAAATAAAAGTTCCTCGAAGAAATTACGGGACAAACTAAACCCAACTGAGTGTTATTATGTCTCTTCTTTCTCTCATAATTCGGCCAAGAAGTTTTTCTCAAAGGAGGAGAAATGAGAGCTTCTCTGCCGAGCCATCATGAGTAGACTTTTTACCTTGGTAGCAAACAATATAAGTTTATTTAGCTTTTTATCTAGCTGGCATTTAGTTAGCATTTTATTTAGCTAGCTAGCAGCAAACAATATAATGTTTTATTTTTTTGTTTTTTGTTTTTGCTTGTCAGCTAGCTTGCAAACAATGTAATCATTTGTTAACTCTTTAATTTGGGTTACTTTAATTTTGGTATAGGCCTAAATCACTAAACTAACTTTTTACTAAGTTTACATAATGAAATTTACTGAACCTACTGAAGACTGTGTGAATTTGTGTATGAACAGTGTTCTGCTTGTCATTTTAAGCCTAGTTTAGCTAAACTCTGATTAGAACTAATCTTAGATTAAATTAATCTTTGTTGATGCAACCAGTCTAATTGTTTATACTGTCATAATAGAGCCTTAAATATGCTTTTTTTTTAAATTAGTCTGCAAGTGAGTTTAGTCCTTGGTCATGTTAAATCTATTTCTGGCGACTGTAAACATAAATATCTTTCCTGTTACTCACAGCAGGGGCGGGATTGAGAGAAATAATGCCGCACTGCTGTGACAAAATTGTTGTTATTTGCCTGGCACACTACCCAAAACTTTCCTACAATCTTACAATTATTTCTACCATGGGGATGATTACGGGGAGCAATAGATATGCACAGGCAAATTATAGTCCAATCTGGGATGCTTAGATTTGAATACCAGCATGCTTAACTACAAAGACCATGCTGAGAAGAGCATGAATCATATAAGAGGGAGGAAATAAGAGGAAGAGAGCATGCAGCCAAAAGTTCCACATCCACATGGTTTCAGGACTACAGAGCGGTCCATGAATGGAGCATGAGTTTAGAGTTATATATAATGTGGAATTATGAGTTTCAACACTGTAAAAAAAAAAAAAAATCATGTAGGAATTGCAGTGGAATCAACTAGTTTTATTTATTCAAGTTAATTGAACTTAAACTTATAGTATTTAGCTTCAGAACACTTTAGAATTTATAAACATGAAACTTTTGACTTGAAATGATGCCTTGAATGAGTATGTGTAGCTGTACACAGATCAATCAACTCATTAAATTACTTCCAATCATGAAATGAGGAACTGACTCTTAAAAATCAAATTTGTTTGTAATGTTTGTCAGTGTGACTAAGGAGTTGTTGGTTCAACTTAATATACTAAATTCCACCTTCAGTCATGTTTTAAATGATATAAAATGCTCAGCAAGAAGTAATAAATTGTTTCTGATATGTTGGGGCTTTTTTTTTGCAAAGTTCAAATACCTTGTCAAAATGTCTTACATATAGCTTCAAGGATTCATGAATATGCAAATAGTCCCTTCCGGCTTCTTCTCTGTTTTGCTGGCTAATGACGGTATCGAGCTACATCTGTCCTCTCCTGTAGATGGGCATTGCTGTTAATGATGTGTACAGAGCCAGTCCCTCGAATAAAGGGATTGGTTTCTTAGGTTTATGACATCATATAGCCAGAATTTTTAAATCAGGAAATGCTCAGACATGGCATTCACTCCTTATTTGACTCCTGATATGTCTTGTAATTCATGAAAAACACCACATAGACATGTTAACAGGGTTAAAAATGTGATTTTCACCGTTTTCTCAATTATGACTAAATTAATAGAAAAGTTTATTTGTTTTGAATCATTACAAAATTACCTAAACCTAAAATCCCAGACACTAACCTTTTAACACCTGCTGGTTCAACTTAATATCTTGTGATTATTGAGCGTGATTTCTCAAGTACAACTGAATTAATCTCAAGTTCATTTGAATCTTTACTAAATTGAGCCTACTTAAAATTTTAAGGCAGCCCAGGCGCCAACTTTTTAAAGTTAAAACAAATATTTTTTTTTTACATTGAAGAGTTCCACTTTTCTGATTTCAGGGGTAAAGACAGAGCGGTCTGTGGATGGAGTTATATATTATGTGCAATTATGAGACCGTATTTAAAAGGTTTGAGGGTAAAAGTTCTGCAGGATGCCAAGAAATTACATCCTGTGGGAATAAACCCTGCTGCTGTAACTTCATTTAAAGAAATTAGACGTTTATATTAACCACAATGAAGACAAACTAGTACAGTGGCTGCTCTTTCCTGTGAAAGTGATCACATCTTTATGGCTCCCGTCACTGCTCTTTACAGATCTGTTTCCCAGAGGTATTTGATGGGGAGAGCCAAAGAGGGAGGAAGTGCGGGTCTGCAGCCCCCATGTTAACAATGGCTCTCCTCAGACCCCCGGCCCAGGCCCAGCCAGTCATGAAACACCATGGAGATGTTATTGACCTCAAGGTTAACTCTCCTCAGGTAAGCCTGAGAGATAATGGACAAAGAGCAGTTCTTTTACAGGTGGAGTGACACGGCATATCCGCGCCGCGCAGCTCCTCTCGCATTGACAGATTTTCTAATTCACTGCAGATTCCCATAAAACTGGGTGGCCAGGGCCAGCTCTGCCCAACAGAGGGCCCATTCATGCTGGGTGGGATAAGGGGGCCCGGCCAAATTAACCTGGATTAATTTAAAAGAGCAAAGGGTCCTTACATCCGAATAAAATGAAGATCAATAAATTAAATGTCCGGGTCAGGATGTCAAGTTGCAGCGATGATCGACTGACATACAGAAAGCTACACTCTTTGGCTGAGAACGGGAGAACAAAAAAAAATGGAGCGAGAGATCCTTAATTACTTTATTCCGAGGAAGAGAAGTGCTTCCATGCGTCTCTCTTTACATGCTAGAGTTGCGCTCTTATAAACACACTCATGTCAGAAAAGAATGCTCATTACTTCTCTCATTTGGCCTTGGGATTAGTTACTGCAACAGAAAAGTCATCAAAGAAACCACTCAGAGATTTTTTTTTAAACTTGTTTGTACTCCACAGTAAGAATTATTATTTAATGTGTGATTTATGTCTCTCGAGATTTTCCAGTAACTTCTGTTTTTTCTTCATTTATGGCTAGATTGTTCGCTTCCCCTTTGTAGACAGGGAGTGAATAAATTAAATTCTTCCTCTTCAGCTGATACATTCATTTGTCCACCTGAGTCTATGAAGTTTTTACCTAAAGAAAAAAGTTGATCATGCCACTGTGGAGCAGCCTGAAGACCTAAACCTGAACCACATCATGTCATTCACTACATGATCAATTATCCAGTAAGGGCAGCCTTGTAAGGAGGCCATCTCATCATGCAGCCATTAATATCTTAACAGTGTCTGCCTGGAGATGACATATAGGACAATGGAAAGAGGGCCAAAGAAATGACCGAGTGGCCCAAGCCCAAGCTGTTAGCAGATTAAAGTGACTTAAAGATGCAGGGACCCGAATTCTCCATGACAAAAGGTAAGGCAGCTGGTACAGAGATTTTGGTAAGGTCATTTGAAGGTTTGGCTTTGCCTTTCATCAATATGTTGGAGTGGTCTAAAGTCACTGACCTCAATTATATTACAATTTTATGTTAATTTTCATCTATGATGTCCATATTTTGCTTATTTTTTTTAATGTATCTCCAAACAGAAAGGTGATATGTGATAAAAAATAATTAAATTCAAAGCATGTTTTCTTAATTGTCATGCAATAGGTTGTGTGTGCATGTGTGCATGACCAGTGGGGCCGGAGCTACTGTCTGCAGCTGATCTTGCATAATACTGGACCCATCAGCCCCATTTTGGCTTTTGTCGTGGCTCAAAAACTGACAACCATAAAAAAGTTTTGAAGTTTTGTTTGAACTTAAACCAGAATTCCATACACTATACGATCCACTAAAGTTACACATGATATAATCCCTGTTTATTTAGGTTTGCCACCATCTCTGCAGTGCAGTCGCCATATTTCTAGTGCTCACAGTCCACTAGTAAACAAATGAGAGAGGCAAACTTCCTTACAAAATGAACTGTACTTCATTCAATTCTGAACCACTTTTCATGAAATTTGGTTTGTTATAAATGTGGGAAATTGAATATGGCAGCAATTAGTTGTTGGAATTAAATTCAGTCACTGGCGGTGACCTAATCAGCTCTAAGCTCAAAACATTAACCCTCTGACTAGCCACAGCTTCCACTGGGACATGAAGGCTGCAATCTATGAACAGGCAACATCAAGCGTAAATTATTTAGAATTTCTTTTGTGAGTTTCTCCAAGAATGTAGGTTTCTAGCTCTATTATACTGTTGTAAAGTTGCCTGGTTGCTTGTGATGTTCTAAATGAATACCGTATTTTTCGGGCTATAAGGCGCACCGGATTATAAGGCGCAATATCATTAACGTGTCAAAAACGTGTCAATTTTCATACATAAGGCGCATCGGATTATAAGGCGC
>JAJHUR010004301.1:1695-13759 GCA_027495735.1 Lutjanus campechanus | reverse complement strand
TGTAGTAGGTTATGTCAACCTGTGACGGATGGTATGAATTTACACCCACTGAGACTTTTCAGCCACTGTGTGGAAAGAATGTGGATCTGCCATCTGCTGGTTGCTGATGATAAAAGCATCACACGTCATCATTTATCCTGAACAGCATCTCCCACACTAACTCGATGGTTTAAAGGAAAATTACATATATTATCAGTGTATGTTCTTCAATTAGGTCTTATTTTGTAATGAAATGTTGTTCTTTACCTTACTGCTAAGTCCCAAGTGGCCCCATCTTGGGGAGAGTGGGGGCAGTTGTAACATTTTTATATTTCCCTTCATAATTCAGAGACAACTTGAAATACACTACTCATCTTTTGATATAAGAAACATATATATGTGCACTAATTAATAAAACATTTGATATATTTTCACCAATCAAGACAAGACTATAAAGTTAAATTTACTTCTCTATACCAAGGAAATTCAATTACTTTTTTAGGTGGGTATATTTGAAAAAAGTTAAGTGCCAAGCAGCCAGATGTTTACCTTTCCTGTGTCTGATCTGAAATGTGTGTCAAACAATTTTTTCAAAAAACAAAAAAACTCCACTTTGTTAGTTTTCACAATTGAAAAAGAAACATTATGTACAAAAGTACAGGAGAAAAAAAACTTTTAAAACTATAAGTATCTCTGTGCTTAACAATAGACAACTAATGAATGTGCTAATTATACTGCTAACAATAAAATGATGATCCTCCATTAATCAATATAATTATAATATTCATAAACTTAGAATGTGAGCAAGTTATTTAAATAACATCACAATTATTTACTTTTTTCATGTTTGTAAACTGCTCTATACTCTATACTAGAACAAAAACTTTATTTTAATGCACTGTTTTTTAATTAAATTTAGTGAAATATGTTAATTTTCAAACTATTATAACACAATTGCCCCCAGCCATGATAAGATCTTGCTTATGCTAGCTAACTACACCTATATAGGCATAGTTCTTTCATGTTCTTTGGTTGTTGTTTTTTTTTTTGTTGAAAGCTACAAAGCCACTGCCAAGGTGAAATGATCCTGCTCCTGTTCAACTGGCAGAGAAACCTACTGGCATGTGCAGATTAACTGTCATCCTTCAAGCCTTTTGTTTGACTGGAGGAGTTTAGTGTGGGACAATTGTTTCCAGTCTCACCTACTCCTTTTTAAGTTAGTGACTTCCTTCATTTCCCAGGATCCATTTTGAGAGGCCCCCGTGTGTGCGTCCAGAAGTTGGTAGAGAGAACGTCAACAACAGTGAAACTATTGGAGTTCAGGCAGAACAAGAGTTTCAGGTTGAGGTGTGGTTGAGTCACACCTTCATGTAAAACTCAATGCGTCGTTAGTATTCTAGTTGAACATCAGTTAAAACATCTGACAGTATTTATTTAATTTAAAGGCTTTAAATTGTTAAAACAGTGTTTTTTTCATGGAAGTTAAAACGACAAAAAACAAGAAATATGGTTGGATGTTTTGATTGATTGTAATTTATAGTGATCTTAATTTGATCATTGATTGACTATGAAGACTTTATTATCTTCAAACCTAAAAATAATTTAAAAAAAAATACTCTGAGGGGATTCCATAAGACAAAATCCTGTTGAGTAGGGGGTCCATAGTCTGTTGTGGGGGTCCTTGACATGAAAAACCCCTGTTTTAACATATCAAACTCACCTTTAGATATTTGTTTTGATTATTTTCTTTCAGATCAGCAGTAATTTTTCATTTTTTCCACTGCTGAAATTGATTTATTTTCTATTCAAACTGGCATTTAAAGCTTACGTTGTATATGCTTATAGTCTGAAGTAGATGAGACTGTAGTTTTTTAACATATCAAAATCCATTCATGCTGCACGAGAGAAATCTCCATTTAATGTTTGTCATTATTGTCATCTGCTGAATTTGTCGAGTAATTCAAGAAGAATAAGATGAAACACAACCAAACATCAAAATTGACCCTGTAATGTACAATAAACATCATCTATAGTTAGCATTAGGGCTACATGATATGGTAAAAGGAAAAAATCATACTGTAATTATTTTGACAGATGCTGTGAATGTGATCTGATCATTGAAAAAAAACTTAAATTAAAATCATGATGATATGACATTTGTTGGGGTCTGTACTAAACAAACATGTACACTACAGTACTTCATTATAGTACTCTTTTGTCACACATTGTTCCTTTATAAAAAAAATTCAGTTTCTGCAATTTGGATGTTGCACTTGGCCATATTGTGATTTATTTTGATATATTATTTTGATTAATTGTGCGGCTGTTGTTGGGGGGTATTTTCATTTTGAGTTCCGTTGTCACAGGTTTTCACCTGAAATATGCAGGACCTAAAATAAAACATGTTATTATACTAACATGTTACATGTTATGTTGTTAATGTATGTTATTTTTTATTATAGATGGACATTTCTGTTCACGTAGGAGCACTGGATAAAGCAGATTAAGGTTTCCATACCGGATGTCTTTATTGTGTGTAAAGTGAGGCCTTTGTGCCAGACATTTGGATGTCAAGATTTATTTTTTTTTACCTTTTCTTTTTACCATATGGTACAAATTTGTTTTGTGCTAAGCTCTGACGGATTAAATAAAACACCTGTTTTGTTTGATACACAGTTTAACATGCACAGTATCCAGTGCCACACTATACAACATGATATATTAGAGCAACACTAAAGATTTGTCTTGTATTTGTTAATTTGTCAATCAATTATTTAGCACGTTAACGTAGTTTTCTCCTTTATGCAGCAGTGATTGGCTTGCTCAAGTCTGCTTCATTGTAACTGCTATTTCTTTTTTTTATGTTGTATTTATTCTCAATAAAAATGTTGTTTAATTAACCAGCATGTTACACATTTTTGTGACTGTAAGACTATAATACAATGAGCCTCATTCACATAATGTCAGTTTTTCTGACTTTGTCCCATTTGACCTTTCTGCAGCTCCTCGTTCACAACACTAGAGAGCAGCAGTGATCTAACTGGAGGCGATGGGACCTTATATAAGCAGAGCTGCTACTGTAGACTGAAGTATGCCAATGATAACTCAGCCCTTTTTACAAGTGGATTCGGCTTGTGCACACACCATTTCCATAAAAAAGCACCCGACTTTGTAGCTTGGAAGCCTTTTCTTCTTCTGATTCTTCTGAATTTACATTTTTCACACACACACACACACACACACACACACACACTGAGGGGAAACAAATGAAACAAATGTTGATTGTTTATACATGTATTTCCACAGCAAATTGTGCAGATATACAAAAAATACACAGAATTAGTCACAGGCCCAGCCTTTAAAAACATCTGTAAACCACACACGTGTGTTTGCCTCAGTGACAGGATGCATTGTGACTGTTTAGGGTATCTAGGTGAGAGGAATATATTAAACTAGCTAAGCATTTTGTTCTGGAAAAGTGCCACGTTTTGGAGGGGTGGGTGGCATGACTAATTGGGTTACCACTGTGCTCTGAAAACCCATCAGGAAAGTAACAGGCTTATGTGTTCACTATGGCAGCTTGTTATGAGCAGGGTAAGGAGGAGAGAGGCCCTACATGCTTTTTGTCACACAGTTTATTACAAAATGAACTCATCATCACTCCAATCGATGATTTGTCACAAGCCTAGAGAGGAAGAGCATTTCTCCATGATTGCATTTATGTAAGACCACCCCATCCCCCCAAAAATGAGCGAGTTCAGAATATTTACAATTTTCAGAATAAATAATCCTTCAAGTGTCTGTTTCTCATGTGTGCAGAGGCCTCTGATAGTTTTCTGTGATGACGTTCAGCGTGAATTCATCTCCCATGATTTCAGAGGTACTGGGAGACTGGGGATAAATGTCCACGGGGGTCTCCAGGGTGGGAGAGGGTGGGGTAGACAGCCTGGAGCGTTTGACCTGCCCTCCGCCCCTGAAGCTCCTCCACTCCTTGATCCACTGCCTCCTCGTGGAGGGGTCCAGTCGGTCCAGATGCCTGGCTTGCATGAGCGGGGAGGGGGCGATAGAGTTCCTCAGCACGTGAAACATGTACCTGGGGGAGAGAGCGTGGTGGTGAGAAAGTAGGCCAGTGAAAAATATGCGGCCCTTTGATGTAAATCAGAGCATTCCCTCTAAATATCAGCACTTTCAGACGCATCAGCAACCGGGAGGAAGAGCGAGCCGTGCATGGTGCAGTCGTTTCCTGAACTTCACAATTAACATTATTTAATTACAAATCAGCCTCGACTGTCTATGCACCACAACAACCTCACAATTACATCACGCTTAATGATCTGAGCAAGTCAAATACACATACTCAAAAAAAAAACCAAACAAAAAAACAACAACACATAAATAATATAATTATGAGGTTGACTGGGTTTAAACAGAGGTGGAAGGAGGCCCAGAACAGCACTTTATGACCTTTTGGGCTTGTGACCCATAAAAATGAGCAAAGTCTTCTTATGATCCCTCATCATAGGTTATCAATGGCCTTAATGTGGAGATCTTTTAATAAAGTAAAACATAGTAATATTGTAGAATTTTGTACAACAGTATTAGCATTAAAATATACCTAAAGTGTAAAGTAATTTGAGATGATCATAATTTTACATCCATTGAATTTTGCTACACTCACAGAATTAACATCGAAAGGAAGGATAACTGTTTTTCTAATATTTTCATTGTTATAGCAAATGTACCCAGGGGAAAATAAAAATGAAGTGTAGTATTATATATTAAGTATATTAAAGTTTAGCACACTTGAGTGTACTCAGCATGTTTTGGCTGTAATTAAATTGTAGAAAATCACAAGTTTAAGTGTATTCAACATATTTTTATGTGCTAAAGTGGAACAATTTCAAGTACATACATGACTGATGAATTAAATTAAAGCTTATCTTGTTGTGGTACTTTTTCATAGGACACTGAAGCACAGATTTAAATACTGACGTGCACTTTTTATAAGTATACTTTGTAAGGATACATTTCTAATGAAGTGAAATTTAAGTACACTTTAGTACACGAGAGTGTATGAAAGTGACTTAAAAATAATTACACAAAAGTAACCTAACTTATCACCATAGCCTATTTGTAACTGAGTATAGTTTTTAAAAGTGCACTAATTTACTATTTAAAATACTTAAAATAACATACACTTCTTGTAAGTACACTGTAATACCACTTAATTATTTTCAGTACATTTTCAAGTTCATATATATATATACATATATTTATTAACATTTATCAGTACCTATTGATCAGTACCTACCATAAAAAATACTCAAGCAAATGTTTATTTCTTGTTTTAGTTTCTGTGGATGTCAGAGTGAAAACTGTTTGTCCACATTTTTTTAATAATCGAATTGTGCATGTAACAGGAGATAAAAGTAGAGTGAAAAAAAAGAAAAATATGAGTGAATGTCACACGATATGCAATAGAGCATCTATGTCTCCAGTAAAATTACATAAAGTATCTTTAAAAAGGTACTTTGTAATGATGACAAGGGCACATTAAATTACCCCCCCCCCCGCAGAGTGACAGACGGGGTGGATTGCACTGAGGGTACCTGGGCAGCAGAGCCACCACAGTGGTGATGATGCAGATAAGGTAGAACATGGGGTCGGCCATCTGGCTCTGAAGGATCCAGTACGGGTTGGATGGAGGGTTACAGGTGATGCAGATGCCGCTATAGGCGAGTGTCACAATAAAGTACAGCGCCACACTGCCCAGAATGATCACCCAGTGAACCACCGTCTGCAACGCACACATAAAAAAACAACTGATTGTACTGATAACAACTCCATCAGTCATAAAAAGTAATCATTTAAAACAGCAGTGTATGAAAGGGATAGTTTGGATTATTTTTTAAAGGGTTCTATTAAGTACTTGATAGTCAGTGTGGGAAGCTGCAAAACATATAACCACCTAAAAAAGGCCCATCTACAAAAGTCAATCAATCAGTTTAAGTGTACACTACATTTAAAAGACATTTTAAGTGTACGCTATATTATAATATATTTTACCCTGCTGTCCTTATCTTTTTCTTACTGGAAACTCGTTGTATAAGCCAAATATCGCTCTCATGCTCAACCAGTCTTGATTGGTTAGTTTTTGTTTTTTTTACTGTGTGACTTTGATGTCTTAAAAGGTTAGTTTGGATTCACCAAAGTCACACAATGACACACGCAAACTAACAGATCGAAGCAGTGGTAGACCACCAGCTCCCATGTACTGCAAGGTAAAATTGACTGATCACTGATTTTGCCAGTGGAGTCTGGTTAAGTGAGATTAAATGATACTTGGCTTACATAACAGCAGTTTCCCATCTGAGAGGAAACAGTGAAAATATTCAAAATATAACATACACTTAAACTGATGTTGATTCTTTTAGATTAGAATTTTCCAAGTGGCTAAAATATGTTTAAAATATGTTTTGTTGCTGAATCTGTCCTCCTCTCTGTTTCTCCAAATTGAAGGCATGTCAACCGGCATCTACTGTAGCTGCACTGACTGTCGTTAAGTACCTCATACAACCCCAATACAAAATCCCTTTAATGTAAATGTTAACAATATATGTTACATTACCAGTCTCTAGATGTTACAGTATGTAAATAACTGTATTAGTTTCAGATGCACACTGACTGAAATCTAATGATAAGAGTTGTGGCTCACTGGAAGTGTACCGTGATTACATCTAGAAATAGATATCCATCAGCTCAGCACTCACCCAGGCTTTGATCTCTATTGACAGATGCAGCAGGATGGTAAATAAAGAAATTGTGTTCAAAGGAGTTCCAAAGGTAAAAACATCAATGTCTGAATCCTGGTAAGCCTGAGGGGGAAAACATTTTAGACAGACATGAGTGAACCAGTAAAATAACTGGTAACTTACAGGATGCACCCTGACAGATGCAACTTTACACAATGTGTAATCAAAGACGGAGAATTCAAATGTTCATCTTACCAAGTACGGAATAAAGAAGCAAACCAGACTCTGGTAGAAGGCGTCGAGCATGGAAACCCAGAAAGTTGTAAACTTGTAGTCCTAAACAAACACACACATTTTGAATACAAGTTTAAATACACAAAAATACATAAACTAATCAAAGTACTCTGTGCATGTAGATGCTGATTAGATTATTATTTCTTTTTTGTACTATAGTTTGGGAGCATCACTGACCCCTGTGCCCTGTCCGGTCCTGTACAGCTCAGGAACACCGAGCAGCATCTCTGCAGAAATGTCTTTGTCCATTATCCCAAACATGATGGGCGGTGCAGAGGTGAAGAAGAGGTTGAAGAAGATCATCAGCCAGTAGTCGATCATGGCAGTGCCAGAGAAGCCGCAGAAGAACTGATACCAGAACAGCAGGTTCACATAGGCCTGGGAGACACATTAATTAGTAGATGATAAGACAAGAAATCCAGGCAAAGTGTTGATTCAGACAGCAAATACACGATACTCACGACATTCTTATAGAAGAAGTAAATGATCATGTTGGCCAGTCGAGTGTAGCACCAGTGTCCATGAACCAGGAGGAGTTTTTTCAGGTGTTTGAAACGAGATATAGCGAAATCACTCGCCATGACGGCCTGCAGACGATAAAGAGTTTTAGACAGTGAGAGAAGAACTAGAAACAACAACATTTTTAAAACTAAAGAGCTCAGTTCAGACCTGCATGCCCTCCTGACCGGATATCCCAATGCCGATATCAGCTGCTTGGATCATGTTGACATCATTTGCACCATCACCTGAAGCCACAGAGTGAATATGAGATAAGTTTAACAACAGTTACAGGTGAAAATGTATTCAAACAAACTGACATTGTGAGTCAAGATGTCAGGACAGGTGCCCTGTGGAGTTTTCTTGTAATTTATATTCAGTGGTACTGTTTGTTTAATTGCGCAGATGTATTAAGAAAACCTATATAATGCATCACCTCTCAGCCTTATGTCAAATTTTTTTCTTAGTCGCCACTCGCAGCATTACGTCGAAAAATCCCTCTGTGGCCCAAAAAGCATTTTCCCCATGAGCCACCATTATAAAAGAGATGTCAGTAAAACTGTTGACCTCAAACTGCAAACAAGGTCATTTATGGCCCTTTTTATTGAGAATTTCTGATCCATGGAGGTTTTATATGCCCCAGAGACAAGAACAATGTAAAATCCATGGACCAAGTGGGAACTTGCGGGCAGAGCTGGTGGGAGAAACACTGCTGTTCATATTCAGTGGGCCACATACCCAGGAAGTAAACCCAGAAGCTAGAAAACTCTGCGGCCTGATTTAATTCACTTAATACAAACAAATAGATTCATATCTAATAGCAAAAAATGAAAAATCATGCATAGTTTACATCATGTTTACTTGCTAGCAGTCTTCTTCTTCACTGCACTTCTTTGCGATTACAACCACAAACTGTTGATTAGCAGAATAATGTGAATGTGTATCGATTCACTCACATGCTGACACAAACAAAATGGGGACCCAGTATTAAAAACATTATTCATTAGTGCTACCAGAGATCAAAACTTCCACAAAGTACCTTTAAAATGTTAAGTTGGCCAGGAAAAACACTTCAGCATCAGTACAGTATCACAGGATCCCTGTTTAGGCTATGGTAAGATTGTTTTTCATTTAATATGGGGGAGAATCTCCATACTCTCTTGTCTTATGTACAACTATAAATTTCTCAGGAGGTTCAGTGACTCAGGACAGGATAAAATCAAGAACCTTATGAAACTTGATATAAAGGAAAGATTTCCAAGATGACTAAAATTATCTTTCTGTCCCTTTGCGACACTTTTTGCATTTTCTTTCATTGTTATTTTTGCTTTCCTTGTACGTTATTCACAGCAAACATTTTGACTAGCTGTAGTAGGAAAAGCACAGAAATGACTGACAACATTAACAACGGCGTCACAGTGAGCCAGAATGAATACCTGGTCCTTGAAACTGAAGCAGCTAAATGGAATTCAGCCATCATTAATTTTTATCATTTACATGTGTTATTATCCTACTGTGACATGTCAAAATGTCCTCTGTGAAGGAGGCCGATTGTATCCAAAGATTCCAGTATTTTCAATATCTTCAGACACCCGGCGATAAAAGTGTCTTTAATGAATTTGACTCACCATGGCCTCTCAGAGGGACATACAGTGATGTCTGAGTAACTGAGACACTTTTTTGTCAGTTTCTCATTTCAGTTCTATACAGCGTTTTAATTGTTTATTGTATTTGAGGAGTTCATTTGATATTTCCCTGAGTACACAATAAACAAAATGTGATTCATGGAAATTTTAAAAAGAGGAAGATCTTGTCAAAACAACCCAACACCTGTTTGACTGATATTCCTTGGAGTGCACAAAACAAACACCTGATGATTAGGCAAAACTAAGAAAAACTGAAATATCTGTTTTTGTAAATGAACCCTTCATTTACAGAACTGCTTTCCCTTGACAGAGTTTTGCATAGAAGTCAGATTAAAACTGATTTACGTGAAAAGTTTCTTACCAATAGCGAGGGTCATGACCTTGAGTTTCTCCCTGACCACCCTCACCACCCTGCTCTTCTGTAAGGGTGTGACTCTACAGCAGAGCACGGAGCGGCAGTGCTTCGCCAGCTCCACAAAGCGGTCCTGCAGGTCTGACGACAGGGCCATGGTCAGTGTGCGTCCGTCGATCACCAGAGAGATGTCCGGCGTCGTATCCACATTACGAGGGTCTGCACGGTACCTCCTCACCTCCTCCAGTGTGCAGTCCAGGATGGATGTGCATGTGAGCTGGAAAACAACATCTCCTGCTTATTTTTAAGGGTTTACATTGTTGTTAGAGCTGAAACAATTATTTATAGACAAGTAATTAGCAAAAACGAATAAATTACAATTAAATCATTCATGTCATTTTCAAAAAATCAAATCAAAAATCAACTCAAATCAATCAAAAGGAAACATATGCTAGTTCAAGCTTCTGAAATATGAAGATTTCCTGCTTTTCTTGGTCTTACGTAATAGTAAACTAAATAACTTTGGCTTTTGGATGGTTTGGCTATAGGAAACATAACACATACTCTATGTTTTTTTAAACCAGTTTCTGACATTTTACACAACTTATGATTCATTGATTACTCAATTATAATATAATATAATATAATATAATATAATATAATATAATATAATATAATATAATATAATATAATATAACGTGTATTTTCAACCTGATTACAAAGTTTGATTTACTCAGACTGAGCTGCACCAAAGGAAGTCTGTGGTGCTCTAAACAAAATAAAAACCCACGTAAGAAGGGACGTTCTGGGGACCTTCCGTAATGATCCTTAAAAATTCTCTAAAGATGACAAATGTCCCAAACCTTTACAAATCACTGTGAATGTTCCTAAAAAGCCCTCTTTTGGTTATTAAGTTCCCTAAATTAGTTTACATGAATGTTACATTTTGGTTATTTCATGATCACAATGTAACATTACAAAGAAATCTTGGACATTAAGAGAACATTCCCGCACGGTTCCCTGATAGTTCTGCAGTACATTCCCTCCATGATTTAGATGTACGTTCTGTTTTCGTTCTTTCATGGTAACATGTTTCCATATGGTTCACTGTCCCCTCACAGTGAGAAGGTCCTGGGTGTGAATCCCGGCTGTGACAGGACCTTTCTGTGTGGAGTTTGCTTGTTCAGTTTGGCACCAAAAACACGTATGCTAGACTAATTCTCTTTGACCAAGACACTGGCTTAGAACTGAAGTTCTAAGTAGAAAAAAAGAGACCTAAAGGAAATGTTCTATACTAACAGTCTCCTGATGTCCTATACACCAGTGGGGACGCTCTGGGAACTTGAGATGTATCAGGAAAGCACAAATAATGCAGTGGAAGTGGATATTTCTTCTATCCAAAGTTGCTTATTATTATTTGTGAAAAAGTCAGCTCCATGGCTACCTCAGGCTAGTTGAAAAAGATTCATCAGGTGACATAAAATGTTGCCCGATGAATGAAATGACAGTTGTAGCACCTGTGCCATGCAGCTTTGCAATATGTATGCATGTGTGAGACAGAGTGGTTTGTTTGTGTGTGAAGTGAATCAATGTGCACTTCCCACATCTAGACATTATTTGGGAGAGCCAGTTGATATACAACTTACCATGTTTGTTTGTGTAAATCACTGATAAAAGAACAAAAACACATTCAGATTCTTTCAGATTTCAGATTTATATTGTATGAGAAAATATTCATTTAATATCAATAATATTTCATGTATGATGAAAAAAACTTACCTTACTCTACTTAACTGGATTTTTTGTACTATTAGAAGTGTAATGTGGGGATGTTTTGCATATATAAGGTGTCCCAGCAGTCTTAATGTCTACTTTTGGTGGTTTACAGCACTTTACAGCATTTCATCACACGTGCCTAAAAACTTTTGCACAGTACTGTATATTCATGCTACATTTTTTGTGTCCTGTGCTACTAAACTTTCAACCTCTGTAGCACCAGCACTATGTGCAAAAAAGTTACACTACAGCCCTCAAATGGTATCCATAAACTACGTGTCCCAGAATGCCTTTGAGTGCAACCATAATGCTGATGGGGCCCGGGATGAAATTGAGCTTGACACACCTGCCGTAAATGTTCAGAGAAAATGTCCTGAATATTCCCAGAAAGTTCCCCAAAAAACGTCCCCCTACTCTTGAAAGAACACATGATGACCATCCGACAAGCGTAAAATATATAGATGGGAAATGAAAGAGGATAGGTTGCAACTTTGATGTGACATATACATAATATACATAATATAAAAACAAGGCACAATATTGAAGACAGACTTTTCCTCTTTGATATGTCCTGGTGAAAGAAACACTTTGCTGTTGAGTCATGTTCATGATGTCTGATTATAAGCAATTACGGCGCTCTGGTCCCATCAGACTCATCATTGTTGTGTGTAAATAACTCTAGCCTCTTAGCCAAAAGGAAAGCCGACATGATGATGAAAAGAATTGGGTCACATGCTGTTTCCATCTATCTAATGCTGTCTAAATTT